>JBBPBX010066208.1:6308-19734 GCA_038048925.1 Garcialebias charrua | reverse complement strand
TACACCCACATTTTACTGTGTACACCCACATTATACTGAGTGTACCCATATTTTACTGTGTACACCCACATTTTACTGTGTGTACTCACATTAATAATAATAATAATTATGAATTCAATTTATAACGCGCTTTTCATTAGTGAAAATCTCAAAGTGCTGCACACATTCATACACCGGTAGCGGCAGACTACCATGCAAGGTGCTTTCCAGTTCTACCGGGAGCAACTCGGGGTTAAGTGTCTTGCCCAAGGACACAACGGCACATGGTGTGGGGAACCTGGATTCGAACCGCCAACCTTCCGATCGGGGGACGACTGCCATTACCACTACGCCACGGCCGCCCCCAATCACATTCTACTGTGTACACCCACATTATACTGTGTACACCCACATTTTACTGTGTACACCCTCATTACAGTATACTGAGTGTACCCACATTATACTGAGTGTACCCACATTATACTGAGTGTACCCACATTATACTGTGTACACCCACATTATACTGAGTGTACCTACATTTTACTGTGTACACCCACATTATACTGAGTGTACCCACATTATACTGAGTGTACCCACATTTTACTGTGTACACCCACATTATACTGAGTGTATACATTATCACGTTGTATTGGTGAGAACTGGTGCAATGTTAATAAAAGCTCTTGTATCTTGTATCTTGTACCCACATTTTACTGAGTGTACCCACATTTTACTGTGTACACCCACATTATACTGTGTACACCCACATTTTACTGTGTACACCCTCATTACAGTATACTGAGTGTACCCACATTATACTGAGTGTACCCACATTATACTGTGTACACCCACATTATACTAAGTGTACCCACATTTCACTGTGTACACCCACATTATACTGAGTGTACCCACATTTCACCGAGTGTATCCACATTTTACTGTGTATACCCACATTATACTGAGTGTACCCACATTTTACTGTTCACACCCACATTATACTGTGTACCCACAATTTACTGTGTACACCTACATTTTACTGAGTGTACCCACATTTTACAGTGTACACCCACATTATACTGTGTGTACCCACATTTTACTGTGTACACCCACATTATACTGTGTGTACCCACATTTTACTGTGTACACCCACATTATACTGTGTGTACCCACATTTTACTGAGTGTATCCACATTTTACTGTGTACACCCACATTCTACTGAGTGTACCCACATTTTACTGTGTACACCCACATTAAACTGTGTGTACCCACATTTTACTGTGTACACCCACATTATACTGAGTGTACCCACATTTTAGTACTGTATGTACACACATTATACTGAGTGTACCCACATTTTACTGTGTACACCCACATTATACTCAGTGTACCCACATTTTAGTACTGTATGTACACACATTATACTGAGTGTACCCACATTTTACTGTGTACACCCACATTAAGCTGTGTGTACCCACATTTTACTGTGTACACCCACATTATACTGAGTGTACCCACATTTTAGTACTGTATGTACACACATTATACTGAGTGTACCCACATTTTACTGTGTACACCCACATTATACTGAGTGTACCCACATTTTAGTACTGTATGTACACACATTATACTGAGTGTACCCACATTTTACTGTGTACACCCACATTATACTGTACTGTTTACACCCACATTATACTGTGTACACCCACATTTTACCGAGTTTACCCACATTTTATTAATAATAATAATAATACATTTTATTTGTAGGCGCCTTTCTTGGCACTCAAGGTCACCTTACATTGTCAATCATAAAAAATAAAATAAAAATAAACCAGACACATTAAAAACATAGAAAAAACAAGTAAAATGAATTTAAAAAAAATAAAATAAAAAATAAGACAATGCAATTGTTATCATGCATAGGCTACTTTAAACAGGTGAGTTTTGAGTTTGACTTTGAAATGTGGCAATGAGTCTGTGTTGCGAATATCAGGTGGGAGTGAGTTCCAGAGCTGGGGAGCAGAGCAGCTGAATGCTCTGCTCCCCATAGTAACAAGACGGGCAATGGGAACAATGAGCTGGATGGAAGAAGAGGATCTGAGGGTACGAGCAGGTGTAGCAATGTGAATAATGTCTGAAAGGTATGGAGGAGCAAGGTTGTGGACAGCTTTGAATGTAAGGAGGAGTATTTTGTAATTGATGCGATATGGGATGGGAAGCCAATGAAGCTGTTTTAAAACAGGTGTGATGTGATGGATTGAGGGGGTCCGTGTAATGATACGGGCAGCTGAATTTTGGACCAGTTATTTTACTCATCTATAATTTCTGATAACCCTGGTAACTCCAAAATACTTTTTTCAACCATCACTCACCTCCTTCAGCCACGTACAACCTCACTCACTGACTCCACTAATGATCTTTGTAATAAATTTATCTCCTTTTTCCAAAACAAGATCCAAAAAATCAGATCAGCCATCACCTCTTCACCCCCTGCCCTTTCTCCGGCTGCAAATGTACAGCTTGAGAACCCTCCTCCCCTCAGCTTTTTCCCAGAGGTCTGTGTGAAGGAAGTTGAAGCCACTGTCAGGGCAATGAAACCCTGCACATGTGCTCTTGACCCCTTCCCAACAGTCCTGGTCAAGGCTAACATTGCCTCTCTCAGTTCACTTATCACCACTATAGTTAATCAGTCTCTCCAATCTGGTCATATTTCCCCTGTCTTGAAGTCCTCTATAATTAAACCTCTTCTTAAAAAACCTACCCTCGATCCTCATGACCTGGCAAATTACAGACCCATTTCCAACCTTCCCTTCCTCGCTAAAGTTTTGGAGAAATTAGTCTCGGTTTATCTACAAGAACATCTACATGACAATAATATACTGGATAAATTTCAATCAGGTTTTCGAACAGCACATAGCACTGAAACAGTAAGGGCGGCCGTGGTGTAGTGGTAATGGCAGTCGTCCCCCGATCGGAAGGTTGGCGGTTCAAATCCCGGTTCCCCACACCATGTGTCGTTGTGTCCTTGGGCAAGACACTTAACCCCGAGTTACTCCCGGTAGGACTGGAAAGCACCTTGCATGGTAGTCTGCCGCTACCGGTGTATGAATGTGTGTAGCACTTTGAGATTTTCACTAATGAAAAGTGCGTTATAAATTAATAACAATAATAATAATAATAAATTCAATTTATACCGCACTTTTCATTAATAAAAATCTCAAAGTGCTACAACAATAAAACAAGTGATAACATCAAATAAAATCAATAATGACATCAACTAAGATCAAAGATAAAATCATGCGGAGGCAGAATAGGCTTGCTTAAAAAGAAAAGTCTTTAAGCCTTGTTTAAAGTCAACCAGTGACTGTGGAGCTCTCAGGTCGTCAGGGAGGGAGTTCCATAGGCGGGGGGCAGCCACACAGAATGCCCGGTCTCCCATGGTCCTTAACTTGGTTCGTGGAATGTGAAGTAGATTACTGTTCTGTGATCGTAGAGACCGGGTGGATGAATATGGTGCAAGAATGTCCTTTAGATAGTCAGGTGAAGTTCCGTGTAAGCATTGATGTGTAATGAGAGCAGTTTTGTACTGAATTCTGTAGGTGACAGGAAGCCAATGGAGGTTATGGAGAATGGGTGTTTATAATGAATTCAATTTATTGACTGGGTGCAATAAAAACAAAAGTACAATTCAATTACAATTCAGTACAATTCACATTGTTGAATTCATTATTATTATTATATTATGAAACAGCTCTTGTCCGGGTCACAAATGACCTGTTGGTCACTGCAGACCGTGGTTCCTCCTCTCTCCTTATTCTCCTTGATCTTTCGGCAGCCTTTGATACGGTTGATCATTACATTCTGCTCCAACGCTTACAGCAGTTTGCAGGACTTACTGGCACTGCCCTGGAGTGGTTCCGATCATACCTGACAGACAGAACAGAGTCTGTCTCCATCGGGCGTGCCAAGTCATTGAGCCATCCTGTTTCTTGTGGTGTGCCCCAGGGATCAGTTCTGGGACCCCTCCTTTTCAACCTATACATGGTACCACTTGGGTGTATTATCAGCAGCTATGGGGTCTCATTCCATTGCTATGCTGATGATACTCAGCTGTATCTTAAACTGGGTAGCAATGTGTCTGAGACCCCATCTACATCTACATCATCTTCTTCAGCTTCTCCATTTTCTCCACTTCTCTTTCCACACTCACAGTGTGTCTGGAGGAGATAAGGGCATGGATGCGGCAAAATTTCCTTCACCTCCATCCATCCATCCATCTTCTTCCGCTTATCCGGGGTCGGGTCGCGGGGGTAGCAGCCTAAGTAGGGAGGCCCAGACTTCCCTCTCCCCAGCCACTTGGAGCAGCTCCTCTGGGGGAATCCCAAGGCGTTCCCAGGCCAGCCGAGAAACATAGTCCCTCCAGCGTGTCCTGGGTCTTCCTCTGGGTCTCCTCCCGGTGGGACATGCCCGGAACACCTCACCAGGGAGGCGTCCAGGAGGCATCCTAACCAGATGCCCGAGCCACCTCAACTGGCTCCTCTCGATGTGGAGAAGCAGCGGCTCTACTCCGAGTCCCTCCCGGATGACTGAGCTTCTCACCCTATCTCTAAGGGAGAGTCCAGCCACCCTGCGGAGAAAACTCATTTCAGCCGCTTGTATCCGAGATCTTGTTCTTTCGGTCATAACCCAAAGCTCATGACCATAGATGAGGGTGGGAACGTAGATCGATCGGTAAATTGAGAGCTTTGCCTTTTGACTCAGCTCTCTCTTCACCACGACAGACCGGTACAGCGCCCGCTTCACTGCGGATGCTGCACCTATCCGCCTATCGATCTCACGCTCCAGTTTTCCCTCATTCGTGAACAAGATCCCGAGATACTTAAACTCCTCCACTTGGGGCAGGACCTCCTCCCCGACCCGGAGAGGGCATGCTACCCTTTTCCGGCTCAAGACCATGGCCTCGGATTTGGAGGAACTGATCCTCATCCCGGCCGCATCACACTCGGCTGCAAACCGCTCCAGTGAAAGTTGTAAATCACGAACTGATGAAGCCAGTAGGACCACATCATCTGCAAAAAACAGAGAAGCGATTCTAAGGTCACCAAAACGGATCCTCTCAACACCTTGGCTGCGCCTAGAAATTCTGTCCATAAAAGTTATGAACAGAATCGGTGACAAAGGGCAACCTTGGCGGAGTCCAACTCTCACCGGAAACGAGCCTGACTTACTGCCGGCAATGCGGACCAAGCTCTGACACCGGTCGTACAGGGACCTAACAGCCCTTACCGGAGTACCCCCCACAGAACCCCCCGAGGGACGCGGTCGAATGCCTTTTCCAAGTCCACAAAGCACATGTAAACTGGTTGGGCAAACTCCCACGCACCCTCCAGGACCCTGCTGAGGGTGTAGAGCTGGTCCAGTGTTCCACGACCAGGACGAAAACCACACTGCTCCTCCTGAATCCGAGGTTCGACTATCCGACGGACCCTCCTCTCCAGAACCCCTGAATAGACCTTACCAGGGAGGCTTAAGGTCTGTGGGGCCCTCAGTTCAAAAACAGAAGCAATTCAAATTGGTACATCACATCAAATTCAACAACAAAAAATCCTCAGTATCACTTTTTCTGGCCAGAACATCTCTCTTTCCAATACAGTCACCAATCTTGGTGTTATTTTTGATCCACAACTCACCTTTGAAAGCCATATAAAGCATATCTGTAAAACTTCTTTTTTTCATCTTCGAAATATTGCAAAGCTTCGGTCTACACTGTCCCTCACTGATGCAGAAAAGCTCGTCCATGCCTTTGTCTCCTCCAGACTGGATTACTGCAATGCACTTCTCTTCGGGATTCCTGGCAAGAACATACAAAAACTACAGTATGTCCAAAACAGCGCTGCCAGGGTCCTGATGAGAGTGCGTAAGTATGAACACATCACTCCTGTACTGCGTTCACTACACTGGCTTCCTGTTTCTGCCCGGATCACGTACAAAATTTATCTGCTCACCTTCCAGTGCCTGTACGGTAATGCACCATCCTATTTAAAAGAACTTCTCACTCCTCACTGTCCTTCCCGCACTCTCCGCTCTTCCAACACCCATCTTCTTCTCACTCCCAGGTCTCGGTCTCGCACAATGGGAGACCGGGCTTTCTCCTGCGCTGCCCCTCGGCTGTGGAACGCCCTGCCCTCATATCTGAGGGCCCCACAGACCGTGACATGTTTTAAAAAAGGTCTTAAAACCTTTCTTTTTATCCAGTTTTTTAAATAATTAATTGTGCTTTTGTTTTTTATTGCACCCAGTTTTTTGAGTATTTTATCTGCATTTTGTGAATTTTAAGTTTTTGATGCAATCATCTGTGAGGCTCCATCCTCTTGGTTGTTCCTCTTCTTTGTTGCATTTATGATTGATTTTTATCTTGATTTTATTTTTCATTGTAGCACTTTGAGATCTGTTTGATGTAAAGTGCGTTATAAATAAAAGTTATTATTATTATTATTATTATTATTACTGTGTACATTAACATTTTACTGAGTGTACCCACATTTTACTGTGTACACCCACATTATACTGAGTGTACCCAAATTTTACTGTGTACACTCACATTATACTGAGTGTACCCACATTTTACTGTGTGTACCCACATTTTACTGTTTACACTCACATTATACTGAGTGTACCCACATTTTACTGTTTACACTCACATTATACTGAGTGTACCCACAATTTTCTGTGTACACCCACATTATACTGTGTGTACCCACATTTTACTGTGTACACCCACATTATACTGAGTGTACCCACATTTTAATATGTACACACATTATACTGAGCGTACCCACATTTTACTGTGCACACCCACATTATACTGCGTACACACATTATACTGAGTGTACCCACATTTTACTGTGCACACCCACATTATACTGTACTGTGTACACCCACATTATACTGTGTACACCCACATTTTACCGAGTTTACCCACATTTTACTGTGAACACCAACATTTTACTGAGTGTACCAACATTTTACTGTGTACAACCATATGGGCGGCCGTGGTGTAGTGGTAATGGCAGTCGTCTCCCGATCGGAAAGTTGGCGGTTCGACTCCCGGGACCCGCACCATGTGTCGTTGTTTCCTTGGGCAAGACACTTAACCCTGAGTTGCTCCCGGTAGGACTGGAAAGCACCTTGCATGGTAGTCTGCCGCCACCGGTTTATGAATGTGTGTAGCACTTTGAGATTTTCAGTAATGAAAAGTGCGTTATAAATTGAATTCATTATTATTATTATTTTCATTCAACCTTTATTTATACAGGCTATCCTCGTTGAGCCACGGTGAATCATTTACAAGAGGGACCTGTAAATTATTATTATTATTATACTGAGTGTACCCACAATTTACTGTGTACACCCACATTATACTGTGTGTACCCACATTTTACTGTACACACCCACATTATACTGAGTGTACCCACATTTTACTGTGGACACCCACATTAAACTGTGTGTACCCACATTTTACTGTGTACACCCACATTATACTGTGTGTACCCACATTTTACTGTACACACCCACATTATACTGAGTGTACCCACATTTTACTGTACACACCCACATTATACTGTGTGTACCCACATTTTACTGTACACACCCACATTATACTGAGTGTACCCACATTTTACTGTGGACACCCACATTAAACTGTGTGTACCCACATTTTACTGTGTACACCCACATTATACTGAGTGTACCCACATTTTAGTATGTACACACATTATACTGAGCGTACCCACATTTTACTGTGTACACCCACATTATACTGTACTGTGTACACCCACATTATACTGTGTACACCCACATTTTACCGAGTTTAACCACATTTTACTGTGAACACCAACATTTTACTGAGTGTACCCACATTTTACTGTGTACACCCACATTATACTGTGTGTACCCACATTATACTGAGTGTACCCGCAATTTTCTGTGTACACCCACATTATACTGTGTGCACCCACATTTTACTGTACACACCCACATTATACTGAGTGTACCCACATTTTACTGTGTACACCCACATTATACTGTGTGTACCCACATTTTACTGAGTGTACCCACATTTTACTGAGTGTACCCACATTTTACTGAGTGTACCCACATTTTACTGTGTACACCCACATTTTACTGAGTGTACCCACATTTTACTGTGTACACCCACATTTTACTGTGTACACCCACATTATACTGTGTGTACCCACATTTTACTGAGTGTACCCACATTTTACTGTTTACACCCTCATTATACTGAGTGTACCCGCAATTTTCTGTGTACACCCACATTATACTGTGTGCACCCACATTTTACTGTACACACCCACATTATACTGAGTGTACCCACATTTTACTGTGTACACCCACATTATACTGAGTGTACCCACATTTTACTGAGTGTACCCACATTTTACTGAGTGTACCCACATTTTACTGAGTGTACCCACATTTTACTGTGTACACCCACATTTTACTGAGTGTACCCACATTTTACTGTGTACACCCACATTTTACTGTGTGTACCCACATTTTACTGAGTGTACCCACATTTCACTGAGTGTACCCACATTTTACATGTACACCCACATTATACTGTGTGTACCCACATTTTACTGTGTACACCCACATTTTACTGTGTACACCCACATTATACTGTGTACACCCACATTTTACTGTGTACACCCACATTTTACTGTGTGGACCCACATTTTACTGTGTACACCCACATTTTACTGTACGTACCCACATTTTATCGAGTGTACCCACATTTTACTGTGTACACCCACATTTTACTGTGTACACCCACATTATACAGTGTGTACCCACATTTTACTGTGGACACCCACATTATACTGTGTGTACCCACATTTTACTGAGTGTACCCACATTTTACTGTGTACACCCACATTATACTGAGTGTACCCACATTTTACTGTGTACACCCACATTAAACTGTGTGTACCCACATTTTACTGTGTACACCCACATTAAACTGTATGTACCCACATTTTACTGTGTACACCCACATTATACTGTGTGTACCCACATTTTACTGTGTACACCCACATTATACTGTGTGTACCCACATTTTACTGTGTACACCCACATTAAACTGTGTGTACCCACATTTTACTGTGTACACCCACATTATACTGTGTGTACCCACATTATACTGTGTACACCCACATTATACTGAGTATACCCACATTTTACTGTGTACACCCACATTTTAATGTGTGTACCGACATTTTACTGAGTACACCCACATTAAACTGTGTGTACCCACATTTTACTGTGTACACCCACATTAAACTGTATGTACCCACATTTTACTGTGTACACCCACATTATACTGTGTGTACCCACATTTTACTGTGTACGCCCACATTATACTGTGTGTACCCACATTTTACTGTGTACACCCACATTAACTGTGTGTACCCACATTTTACTGTGTACACCCACATTATACTGTGTGTACCCACATTTTACTGTGTACACCCACATTATACTGTGTGTACCCACATTTTACTGTGTACACCCACATTATACTGAGCGTACCCACATTTTACTGTGTACACCCACATTTTACTGAGTGTACCCACTTTTTACTGTGTACACCCACATTTTACTGAGTGTACCCACTTTTTACTGTGTACACCCACATTATACTGAGTGTACCCACATTTTACTGTGTACACCCACATTATACTGTGTGTACCCACATTTTACTGTGTACACCCACATTATACTGAGCGTACCCACATTTTACTGTGTACACCCACATTTTACTGAGTGTACCCACTTTTTACTGTGTACACCCACATTTTACTGAGTGTACCCACTTTTTACTGTGTACACCCACATTATACTGAGTGTACCCACATTTTACTGTGTACACCCACATTATACTGTGTGTACCCACATTTTACTGTGTACACCCACATTATACTGTGTGTACCCACATTTTACTGTGTACACCCACATTATACTGAGTGTACCCACATTTTTCTGTGTACACCCACATTATACTGAGTGTACCGACATTTTACTAAGTGTACTCACATTTTACCAAGTGCAGCCATATTTACTGTGTGGAACATAGTTCTTCCACGTTAAACATGTGGAACGTCACCAGTTTGCACCTGGAGCTACCAGAACGGTTTCATTGTGTTTTAAACCTTCTAGATGTTTCTGGAAACATTTTTTTTGTTTTTTAAGCTGCAGGCGCTTCAATCTCTGGTCCTCGGTTTTGTCTCATCCTGTCCTACAGCCTATAGGACCAGGATTTGACGTGGACTCAGTCTCACCTTGTTTTAGTTCCTGCAAGGTGAAGGAGTTGATGTGGAGGTTGCTCTGGACTTGCTCGGTCCCCGTCTTCTTGTCTCGGCTCAGTTCGGCTCCATGAACGCCGTTAATGAGTCTGCCGTGGGCTGGTGGCTTTTCAACTGTGAAGGTGAGGAGGTCGGAGGGGACGTCCAGATCTGAGCCGTCCAGTATGGATGGAGTCAGTTCCGTCATCCCACCTTCAGTCACCTGCAAGAGGTCACCAGGAGTCACTCATCGACCTCAGGAGTTTCACATCAAATATAAGTGTTTACTGGTTGCATAGAACTTGCTGTCTGCTTGGCTGCCATGGTTATGGGTCTACAGTTACTGTTTTACATCTTTAATATGAATAAGACTGGGACAAGATCTGGAGGTCGAGCCAGGACTCTGAGATTTGTGTCAGAAATCTAGGGATGTGTCAGGACTCTGGAGCTCAGGCCCTGGGTCTCTGGGGTGGGGTTAGGATTTAGGGAGTTTTGTTCAGGGACTACAGCGGCCGTGGCGTAGTGGTAATGGCAGTCGTCCCCCGATCGGAAGGTTGGCGGTTTGAATCCCGGTTCCCCACAACATGTGTCGTTGTGTCCTTGGGCAAGACACTTAACCCCGAGTTGCTCCCGGTAGGACTGGAAAGCACCTTGCATGGTAGTCTGCCGCTACCGGTGTATGAATGTGTGCAGCACTTTGAGATTTTCACTAATGAAAAGTGCGTTATAAATTGAATTCATTATTATTATTATTATTACAGGGATTGGGTCAGAACTCTGCCGATGGGTTCAGGACACTAGAGGTCGGGAATTGGGAATCTGGGGGTGGGGTCAGGACTCGAGGTGGTATCAGAACTTACACTAAAGTTGGCGATCCACAGTGTAGGAGTCTCGTCATTGGTTGGTGTGATGATGATGTAGAAATGAACGGGGGCGGAGCTGTGCAGCCCATCACTCACACTGATGGACAGCTGATCTACAGTTGGCTCCGCCCCTTTGCACTCTGATTGGACGTAGTTGATGAAGCCTGAAGTCAGGTGGACGAGGCTGAAGGATTCTGGGGGGGAAAAACCCTCTGAGGTTAGGTGATCATCAACAAACATCTTTGTGTCTCTGTGAGGAACCAGAACCAGGCAGTCCAAAACACACACAACACTGATAAATGAACACTGACCGACCCGAACTCCAGCGTTGCTCTTCTCAGAACCCGGCGTTGGCAGTGTGTTCTCCAGGAAGCCATGTAGGGGAGGAGTCTCCAGCTGAAAGGTCAAGTCCTCAGGGGGGCTGTCTGGGTCTGAAGCTCCTAAAACTGCCCCACCCAGACAGACGGAGGCTCCTTCATTTACCACCAACATGGACTCACCTGGACACACCAAGAACACAAAGTCCAGGTGAACAAAGGTGACGTTCAGGATGAATAGAGGCTAAAGAACTGTCTGCCACTAAAACCAATGCTCTCCTTCTGCTGGACTGGTTCAGTTGATCCACCAAGACCAGGGCAGTTCTGATCATTAATGATAATTAATCAGATTGATCAGATGTCCCATAGGTAAACACCAGTGTCCTTGTACACAGTGACGCCAGTTTTTCTATTCTCACCAGACTAACCCTAACCTAGAAATAATCTCAAAAACTACGATTCAGAGAGGACTTCCCCAAAATCTTCAACTTGACTTCAGCCCGACAGCTGGACAGTTGAAACTTGAACACAGCTGGTTCCAACCAGATTAAACACACATAAGAACTTGTTTCTGACTGAACCAAGCATCAAAACTGTTTGATTGGATAATCAGACTAACAGTAATCTTCTGGAATGCCTTTCTCAGAGCGCAGACCTGAACCTGATCGAAAAGGTCTTTCAGTTTAACTGAACACTTCCTGTTTTATCAAAAACAAAAAAGAAGTCAAATGTCAGATGTGGTCCGCAGTTGGGCTGAACTTTCCTTTCTGGGCTGGGAGTGAGATTCTGCCTCAAGTAGAGGAGTTAGGGTATTTCTGGGCTTTGATCACAGTGAGGGAAGAAAGGCTCGTGAGATCAACAGACAGATTGGTGCAGCTTCCACAGTACCGCAGACTCTGTGCCGGTCCATTGTGGTGAAGAGGGAGCTGAGCTGTAAGGAGAAGCTCTCTGTTTGCACTTTGATCTACGTTCCTACCCTCACCTATGGCCAAGAACTCTGGGTACAGACCAAAAGATGATAGTGGATACAGGCAGTTTAAAGAAATTTTCTCTGCAGGGTAGCCGGACTCTCCCTTAGAGATATGGTGAGAGATTCAGTTCTCCAGGAGAGACCCACAGTAGAGTGAATGCTCCTGCACATCGAGACCAGCCAGTTGAGGTGTTCAGACATCGGAAAGGATGCTCCCAGGACACCTCCCACGCGAGGGGTTCCAGACCTTTCAGATTGGGAGGAGACTCCAGGGAAGATCCAGGGCATGCTGGAGAGACCATGTCTCTTCGGCTTGGGAACGCCTGGGAGTCCCAGAAGAACAGGAAAAGTTGGCAGTGGAAAGAAATGCCTGGATCTCCCTGATCAAGCTGCTGCCCCAAGACCTGTGTCCAGAACAAGACGAAGATGAACAGATGAAAATAGCAGAGTTCTATCAGAAACTTGTTGATGGAGAAAAACAGCCAAAGGTCTAATGTACACGTGATGATGAAAATTTAACTAAATATTATCAGAGCAGTGTATATTTGAGCTGGTATGACTTAAAAAAAAAAACTGAGTGCTAATGAAGGATACTTCTGGATGTGGCAGATAAAACACAATCGTTGTGCAGTAGAACCCAACATGAGGCTGGACTAATGCTCTTAAACTGCATCTTCATTCACTGATAATTAATTAGACTAAGACACAGACACCCCAGCCCCCCGGCTGCCAAACCCTGAGCGGCTCGAAGGTGTTCAGTGAATGCCAGGACGTGCTGCAGGATTAGGAGGCCGTCATCCCCACACTGGTTACCGTCACTAATCCAGTCAGCGAGGAGGCGACTACACAGTGTTATTGTGAAGGAGAAATGCTCTTCCTTCCTCTTTTGTTTCGTAAAGATGGGCATTGTTTGCTGTCCACCCACTGCTGGACCC
>JBBPBX010066207.1:0-10432 GCA_038048925.1 Garcialebias charrua | reverse complement strand
TGTGTAGGTGTTTGAGGAGAGTATCATGCCACATAAAGCGTTAAACTCACCTCAGCTGGTTCACACTGTTACCTTGAAGATGGCTTCTCAAACGCTAAAACTAAGAACAAGACAGACCAAAAATAGTGGCTTAAAGCTTCTAATTCTTTCTGAATGTATGCAGAGAAAAGACTCTGAGCACAAACAATGAAGCTGTCATGTTTTTCCTCAAAGGCTGTTGAAGACATTAGCATTACTGCTGTGGGCAACAATAACATTTTTCTACTTTTGGATATTTTGAATTGTTTGTCAATATAATGTGTGTTTTTACTCCTGAGCTATCTTTCATGTACATCAAGTTTGTATGTGTGTATTGGAGAAAGAGTTGTTCATACAGTTTTAATCATAGACAATTTAAGTTTTATGGTATAGTTTCCGTCTGTTCATCCATCCGTATGTCTATACGTGCATGTATGTCCAAACGCACCTTTCTGTTGTCCCACTAATAACTACTTTTTAACATTTTCTTATTCTTCTTTCGGCTACTCCCTTCTTCGGGATTCGCCACAGTGAATTAAGTCTCACGAAGACTTGGCAATTGTTTTTTGCGCCCGATGCCCTTCTTGATGCAACCGCAGCCCTCTGTGTGGAGCAGAGAGCTGCTATCTAGGGCGCCTGGGGGAGCAGATGGTGGGGGTTAAGGGCCTTGTTCAAAGGCCCCGATCTGGGCAAATGAGGGTGGAGGCAGGTGTGGGTGGTTCATCTTTTTCACCCACACTTTGAAGTTATAGGTCTGTGGAGTTGAACCGGCGATCTTCCGATCACAGGCCCACCCTCTCTCACCTTTGTGCCACTACTCCCATATATATACAGACCCTTTCCCAAAAATTAGAATATCATTTAACTTCCATAAATCCATTCAAAAAGTTAATATTTAAAAGGTGATAGATTCAGGGTCCACAGTTTATGTAAGAGTGGCACCTGCTGCAGCTCCAAGATGGCCGTTTAAACAATTTCAAATATTCATTTGTTTATTTATACATAATTTGGGCTTCCAGCTCATAAAACTCTCAAAAACTGGATTTAAAAAAATTACAATACTGCGGAGAAATGGGAGTGGTGGCGCAGAGGTTAAACGGTGAGCTTGTGATCCGAAGGTCGCCGGTTCAAGCCCCGGTACAGACAACATAAAAAAAAAAAATAGTGGGTGGGATAAGTGAAGCAGTCACACCTGTCTCCACCCTCATCTGCCCCACTCTGGGCCCTTGAGCAAGGCCCTTAACCCACACCATCTGCTCCCCCGGGAACCCTAGATATCAGCTCTCTGCTCCACACAGAGGGCTGTGGTAGCTCGGTGGTCTGTGGTTGTGTCAGGAAGGGCATCCGGCATAAAAACAATTGCCAAATCTTCATGCGACTAGTTCGCTGTGGCGACCCCTAACGCAGGGAGAAGCTGAAAAAAGGAGGGAAAAAAAATAACAATACTGCGGAGAAATCAGCCCAAATTTTGCAGGGCATGAATGTTTTACACTGAGTGTGACACACTAATCATCTACTAAACTCAAAGCAACTGCACGTTTCCCCAGGGGTTATTAAAGTGCTTCAGTTTGGTTCAATATGGGGCAGATATAACTGTCCAGAAGACCATCATTGATACCCTCCATAGGATGGGTAAGCCAGAAAAGGTCATAGCTAAGGAGGGTGGCTGTTTACAGAGTGCTGTGTCCAAGCATATCAATGGAATGTCTAGTGGAAGGGCAAAATATGGCATGAGCAAAATAGATGACTGTGGGCTTCAGTGGATCATCAAACAGAGAACATTCCAGAATCTGGCATAAATCCAGAAAGAGTGGAATGAGGCGGGAGTCAGCTTAAAAAAAACACCACATTCAGACGCATCTGGGAGATCGACTACAACTGTTGGGTTCCTCGGGTCTAGCCACTTCTGAACTTGAGCAAACATAGGAAGCGTCTCTTTCCGATGAAAGTAAAGTGCCTTTTTTTACGAAATCAAGGTCCAAGGGTTTGGAGAGGAAGGTTGAGGAACTGAGTCCATACTGCTCGAGGTCGAGTGTGAAATATCCACAGTCAGTCATGATTTGGGGTGCAATGTCCAGTGCAGGTGTTGGTAAACTCTGCTTTCTTAAATCCAAGGTCACAGCAACAGTCTACCAGAATATTTTAGAGGACTTCATGATTGGGCAGCACGGTGGCACAACTGGTAGAGCTGCTGCCTCTCAGCGAGCAGGTCCCCGGTTCAAATCCCGGTCCGGGGGCCTTTCTGGGTGGAGTTTGCATGTTCTCTCCGTGCATGCGTGGGTTTTCTCCGGGTGCTCCGGTTTCCTCCCACAGTCCAAAAACATGCATGTTAGGCTGATTGGTAACTCTAAATTGACCCTGGGTGTGAGTGAGACAGGTCCCTCTTGTAAATGAGTCCCCGTGGCTCAACGAGGCTAGCCTGTATAAATAACGGTTGAATGAATGAATGAAAATTCCTTCTGCTGAGGATTTGTATGGAGATGCACATTTCATCTTCCAGTAGGACCTGGCCCCTTTCCATGCCGCCAGAATCACCAAAACCTGGTTTGATGCCCATGCCACAGTGCTTGACTAGCCAGCCAACTGGCCAGACCGAAACCTCATTGAGAATCTATGGAGTGTTTTCATGAGGAAAATGATGAGCACCAGACCCAACAAAAAAGAAGAACAGAAAGCAAGCATCAAGGAAATAGGAAGTAGGGTCACCCAAGGCAGACAGGTCCTAGGTGAAGGACCAGACAAAGTGCAACCCAAAGACCCCTTATGATGAGTCAAATTACTGGAAACAATGTTCCCTCGCCCAGACGCGGGTCACCGGGGCCCCACTCTGGAGCCAGGCCCGGAGGAGGGGCACGTTGGCGAGCACCTGGTGGCCGGGCTTTTACCCATGGAGCTCGGCCTTCCCATGGGCTCACCACCTGTGGGAGGGGCCAAAGGGGTCGGGTGCATTGTGGAATGGGTGGTGGCCGAGGACGGGGACCCTGGCGGTCTGATCCTCGGCTACAGAAGCTGGCCATTGGGACATGGAATGTCACCTCTCTGGTGGGGAAGGAGCCTGAGCTAGTGTGTGAGGTTGAGAGGTTCCGGCTAGAAATAGTCGGACTCACCTCAACGCATGGCTCTGGCTCTGGAACCAGTTTCCTTGAGAGGGGTTGGACACTCTTCCACTCTGGAGTTGCCCCTGGTGAGAGGCGCCGAGCAGGAGTGGGCATACTTGTTGCCCCCCATCTTGGTGCCTGTACGTTGGGGTTCACCCCGGTGAACGAGAGGGTAGCCTCCCTTCGCCTACGTGTGGGGGGACGGGCTCTGACTGTTGTTTGTGCCTATGCGCCAAACGGCAGCGCAGATTACCCACCCTTTTTGGAGTCCTTGGAGGGGGTATTGGAGGGTGCGCCTCCTGGGGACTCCCTTGTTCTGCTGGGGGACTTCAACGCTCACGTGGGCAATGACAGTGAGACCTGGAGGGGTGTGGTTGGGAGGAACGGCCCCCCTGATCTGAACCCGAGTGGTGTTCTGTTGTTGGACTTCTGTGCTCGTCATGGATTGTCCATAACGAACACCATGTTCAGGCATAAGGGTGTCCATATGTGCTCTTGGCACCAGGACACCCTAGGTCGTAGTTCAATGATCGACTTTGTTGTCGTCTCATCTGATCTGCGGCCGCATGTCCTGGACACTCGGGTGAAGAGAGGGGCGGAGCTGTCAACTGACCACTACCTGGTGGTGAGTTGGCTCCGATGGTGGGGGAGGATGCCGGTCAGACCTGGCAGACCCAAACGTATTGTGAGGGTCTGCTGGGAACGTCTGGCAGAGTCTCCCGTAAGACGGAGCTTTAACTCCCACCTCCGGGAGAGCTTTGAACACGTTCCGAGGGAGGCGGGGGACATTGAGCCCGAGTGGGCCATGTTTCGCGCCTCTATTGTCGAGGCAGCTTATCGGAGTTGTGGCCGCAAGGTTGTTGGTGCCTGTCGTGGTGGCAACCCTCGAACCCGGTGGTGGACACCGGCGGTGAGGGATGCTGTCAAGCTGAAGAAGGAGTCCTATTGGGCCTTTTTGGCCTGTGGGACCCCGGAAGCAGCAGATAGGTACCGGCAGTCCAAGCGGCATGCGGCTCGGGTGGTTGCTGAGGCAAAAACTCGGGCGTGGGAGGAGTTCGGAGAGGCCATGGAGAATGACTTCCGTACGGCTTCGAGGCGATTCTGGTCCACCATCCGGCGTCTCAGGGGGGGAAAGCGGTACGCGACCAACACCATTTATGGTGGGGATGGCGTGCTGTTGACCTCAACTCGGGATGTTGTGAGTCGGTGGGCGGAATACTTCGAAGACCTCCTCAATCCTACTGGCACGTCTTCCACTGAGGAAGCGGAGCCTGGGGATTTTGGGTCAGGCTCTCCAATCTCTGGTGCTGAGGTCGCCAAGGTGGTTAAAAAGCTCCGTGGTGGCAGGGCTCCGGGGTTGGATGAGATTCGTCCTGAGTTCCTTAGGGCTCTGGATGTTGTGGGGTTGTGTTGGCTTACGCCACTCTGCAATATCGCGTGGCAGTTCCCTTGGATTGGCAGACTGGGGTGGTGGTTCCCCTATTCAAAAAGGGGGACCGTAGGGTGTGTTCCAACTATAGGGGGATCACACTCTTAAGCCTCCCTGGTAAGGTCTATTCAGGGGTTCTGGAGAGGAGGGTCCGTCGGATAGTCGAACCTCGGATTCAGGAGGAGCAGTGTGGTTTTCGTCCTGGTCGTGGAACACTGGACCAGCTCTACACCCTCAGCAGGGTCCTGGAGGGTGCGTGGGAGTTTGCCCAACCAGTTTACATGTGCTTTGTGGACTTGGAGAAGGCATTCGACCGCGTCCCTCGGGGGGTTCTGTGGGGGGTACTCCGGGAGTATGGGGTACCAGGCCCTTTGATATGGGCTGTTAGGTCCCTGTACGACCGGTGTCAGAGCATGGTCCGCATCGCTGGCAGTAAGTCAGGCTCGTTTCCGGTGAGAGTTGGACTCCGCCAAGGTTGCCCTTTGTCACCGATTCTGTTCATAACTTTTATGGACAGAATTTCTAGGCGCAGCCAAGGTGTTGAGAGGATCCGTTTTGGTGGCCTTAGAATCGCTTCTCTGTTTTTTGCAGATGATGTGGTCCTATTGGCTTCATCAGATCGTGATCTACAGCTTTCGCTGGAGCGGTTTGCAGCTGAATGTGATGCGGCCGGGATGAGGATCAGTTCCTCCAAATCCGAGGCCATGGTCTTGAGCCGGAAAAGGGTAGCATGCCTTCTCCGGGTCGGGGAGGAGGTCCTGCCCCAAGTGGAGGAGTTTAAGTATCTCGGGATCTTGTTCACGAATGAGGGAAAACTGGAGCGTGAGATCGATAGGCGGATAGGTGCAGCGTCCGCAGTGAAGCGGGCGCTGTACCGGTCTGTCGTGGTGAAGAGAGAGCTGAGTCAAAAGGCAAAGCTCTCAATTTACCGATCGATCTACGTTCCCACCCTCATCTATGGTCATGAGCTTTGGGTTATGACCGAAAGAACGAGATCTCGGATACAAGCGGCTGAAATGAGTTTTCTCCGCAGGGTGTCTGGACTCTCCCTTAGAGATAGGGTGAGAAGCTCAGTCATCCGGGAGGGACTCGGAGTAGAGCCGCTGCTTCTCCACATCGAGAGGAGCCAGTTGAGGTGGCTCGGGCATCTGGTTAGGATGCCTCCTGGACGCCTCCCTGGTGAGGTGTTCCGGGCATGTCCCACCGGGAGGAGACCCAGAGGAAGACCCAGGACACGCTGGAGGGACTATGTTTCTCGGCTGGCCTGGGAACGCCTTGGGATTCCCCCAGAGGAGCTGCTCCAAGTGGCTGGGGAGAGGGAAGTCTGGGCCTCCCTACTTAGGCTGCTACCCCCGCGACCCAACCCCGGATAAGCGGAAGAAAATGGATGGATGTTCTGATCCTACTTTCTTTCTTTTTTCTGCAAAAACTGAGTACTTTGGGCTGATGTCTTCACAGTTTTCAAAATTTTTGGAATCCTGTTTTTGTGGGTTTCATGAGCTGGAAACCCAAATTATGTAAAAATAAACAAATAAATACTTGATATTGTTTCATTTGTGGGTCCTGAATCTATCAACCCTAAAGATTAACTTTTTGAATGGAATTATGGAAGTACTTTTTTTTTGGGAATGGGTTGATTATATATATGTGTGTGTGTGTGTGTGTGTGTGTGTTACAGATATATTTACACTTCCCTTGGCTAACAGAGTTTTCTTTAGACTTTTTAATCTTGTTAATGTAGAAGTAATAAACTTCCTAAAACTCCATTTTGTTTTTTTATGGTACCATAATTTCCGGCGGACATGTCGCACCACCCTATAAGTTGCATCAGTCCATATTTGTCTAATAAAGTAGAAAAAAATCCATAAATATGTTGCTTTGCCATATACGTCACATCTATTATGCGTCACCGTTGATGTGTCGCACATGTTAAGCATCACCGCTGACAACCTGGAAATGTGGGCTGAATCCGGAAAAGTGGGCCGAACCCGAAAATATGGACCGGTGTTGTGCCTAAAAACGATTGGCTGCCAAATGACGGCTACGAGAGCGTGCGCGGGAGGACTTTAACAAGAATTAAACAAGATTAAGACTTAAAAACAATTATTTGTTTGCTCGAAATTATATACTTTATATAACAAAGGTGTGTCTCAGTCTAACATTTGTTTAATAATTGCACTTTAATGGTCAAATTAGCTGCATTTTGCCAGGGCAGTACAACTGTTTTGATGGTTCCAAGCAACGAGCAGAATGAAGGTGGGGAAACTATGGTAGGCTGATGCCATCATTAATAGCTGGTGAAGATTCTCAGTCATCCAGGACATGGTAAATTAAATAAATAAATAAATGTTTAAGAAAAAAAAACATATAAAGTGTAGCATAATAAATAAAGTCCAGTTGTTTTTGCCTTGAACTTTTTTGAATTTGTCATTATAGCCACACTTACTAGTACCTATTACATGATATAACAGCATGCATTACTAATATTACTACTCTGCTGACATCAAGTGGCTGAAAGTGGTACTGCTCTTTTTTCCAGTCAGAATGAATGAAAACGGTCATATCTCAGCCAAAAAAAGGTTAATATATAAACCATTTTTTAATAAACCATTTTCCCCATATTTATAAATGTTGTTTATATTTAATACCATATTTATTTATAAATATGGGGGGGGGGGGATCCATAAATACATGTATGTTGCTTCGGCCTATAAGTCACAGGGTAAGCAAATTATGCAAAAAAACAACAACTGCGACTTATATGCCGAAAATACGGTATTCTTATTTTTAACTATTCGGGCAGATAATATGTCAACCTCTAATTTCCTTTTTGGTTCAGCGGTTTATATCAAATATACACAGCTACAGTATATCACTGTAATCTGTGGTTTCTTGTTTTCTCCATAGGTGGTGTACAAGAACAACGACTTCAAGTTGGAGCTCTCCCGGCTGGCTATCGAGCACGACCCTAAAATCACACCAAATGGTGATCTGGTGTTCCGCTGTGAGGATGTGGCAGCTCTGGATCCTGTAACGTTTGAATCCCCTGAGTCCTACCTTTCCTTGCCCAAGTGGAACACCAAGAAGACAGGCTCTATCTCTTTTGACTTTCGCACCACGGAGCCCAGTGGCCTGCTGCTTTTCAGCCACGGGCGCCCTCAAGTTCCAAAGGAGCAGAAGCCTGTTAGGGAGCTGAAGACCGATTACTTTGCCATGGAGCTTCTGGATGGCTATTTGTACCTGTTGATCGATATGGGCTCCGGAAAAACAAAACTCAAAGCAAGCAACAAGAAGGTCAATGATGGTGATTGGTGCCATGTGGATTTTCAGAGGGAAGGAAGAAAAGGTGAGGTGAATGGGGGGCCGGGGTGTGTGTGTTTATTAAATTGATGTCCCACTAAACCTTACACCTAATGTAAAACCAAACACATGTCTAACCTCAGGTGTTCAAAACACAGTTAATTCCACTACGCCATTATCTATTAAACAAAAATGAAGCCAAACAGGAAATGAAAGCTGTCTGTTAAAACCTATACCCAACAATTGATCCAACAGCATGTGGACCTCCTTTAGCAGAAATGATGTTGCAGATGCCTTTGGGTCAAAATGACCAAGAAAACACCTCAGTTTTAAAACTAAGTCCTGTGGATGCTGTTGACCTAAGGGAAGTGAGAGGCGTTACCCTGTTTTTTTTTTTTTACGTCATTAAGTTTATTGACTGATTATGAAGTAATGTTTTGCTCATTCATCTTTACAACATGGCTTCAGTTCACTAAAGTGTGTGCAGACATTTGTTTCTGCCCATCTCTCTTAAAGTCCCACTACAGAAATTTAGGTTGATGTCAAGAATTAAGGCTCTCGCAGAGCTGTGCGTTTGTACAAGCGCCGCGCCACGCACGTGTGCAGTTCACAGCAGAGCTCAGCGTGAAGCAGCAACGTTTTCGTTCCAAATACTTGATGTCATTTGAGCAGAAGCAGGGCGGAGCGTTTAGCTACGGGACAAATTGAGGTCGCTGATTGGTCATTTGCTGACACGCCTACTGATTTGATTGACAGGTCGGGAAAGGCAGAGGGCTGCGCAGCTTTGTTCTGTGTTTATATGTTAATAAAAAGTCCTAAAAATTAGAATTAAAACAGGGAGCGCTGGTCCTTCAGCCCACACAGCAGACCAGCACAACAGGAAATGTTTAGAACCTGCGCATCCATGTTGGACATGACTTTAGTTCACTCGTGACAAGTTCATTCATTCCTCCTCATCGGAGGAGGAAGCGAATGGTGACCGCTTCAAGCGATCACTTGACTTTTGGCAAAAAAACAAAAGAAAAGCCAAGTTCAGCGATGAAGAAGGGATATTTAATACATTTGTGTCTCATACAAAACAGTCCGCCACCGGGCAGTTTATTGTGAGACAACGCGCGCGCGTTAGCGGTCGTAAAATTTGAGCTTGGCGCGTTCACGCCCGCGTTCAAAGGCTTGTGCCACGGCGCTCACACGGCGTGGCGTGGCGCTCGTCAAAACGCACAGCTCTGCCTGGCCCTTAAGACTGAACTATTGAAACACAGTGATTTTTAAATGTGCTTTGGTGTTTGGGGTTGTTGTCTAGTGGGGTCATGACACATTTGTTACAAGTTTAGCTTGTAAACAGATGGCTCTAGGACACTATGGTGTCAATTTGATGAACACAATATTTTTCATTCATTCATTCAATCTTTATTTAGACAGATAAATCACATTGAGCCTCGAAGACTCGTTTACAAGCGAGACCTGTTTAGACTGACAAAATGTAATGAAAGTGACACTTATAGGATTTGGAGGCAAAAAAAAAAATCTTCAAACTCTTTCTCCTTGACTGAGGAGAAAGACCCCGATATTGAAAAAACACCCTGCATATAGGTACATAGTGATGTAGACATTTCACAGGGGGAGGGGAGAAGACAAGAGTGGTGATTGTATCAAGGACACTCCAGAGGTACTGTAGGAGTTCTGATAAGAATTGTACAATCAGTCAGTTCCCTCTGGTGAGATCCGTAAACACTCTTGTGCCAAGGTTGACCTGGAATAGTGTCAGAGAGAATCCGAGAGTCCTGAAATGATGACACAATGTTTATTCAGCCGGGTCCCTCTGATAGGTCCACAGACTTACTCAGTGGAAGGGGAAGGGAGGGGTCAGAGCATCGAATTTACAGGTCCTCCAGGCGAATTGAGATAAGGTAACCAGTCAAGGCTAGCCAGGGAGCCGAATCCAGATAAGCAACACATTTTTTGGGAACAGGCAGAATTTTACTGATTCATATTTGCCTTGAGTCTTTGCGGGTCTTCTCAAATCTCAAACGTCCAAATTAAGTGGACGGATGCAGGCAGTCTGACCAGGGCCACAATTGCAGCTGACGACTTCCTTGTCTGTTGATAGATCAGGAACCAACTGATCTCAGTTATCATAAATCCTATTGTATTTGCATCCTTGGCATTTGTCTTCTCGTCAAAAAAAGCCAGCTGGCCTGAAGCTTGTCTTCTCGTCGAGAAATGTTTATCAATGCGTTGAGAGACCAACTGACCAGATCCATAGCAAAAATGTATGGTTTGGAAGATATATATATAAAGAGAGAGGCTCTGAAGCAATTTCACAGACAGGACAGAGCAAAGCAAAGCGGAGGAAGGAGAGGAGAGGGAAAGCATCCGCCCTTGACAGGAGCAAGTGGTGAAGATTCCCAGGTTCTTGGGCCCAAATCATCAGCCTTCCACCTACATGCTTAACATATGAGGTATTTATGTTAATATGTGGTTGGGTTTTCCCAGACACAGTGCTGTGCTTTACAGCTTAAAATCTCTACTGTGAGCTTATCCATCCAAGCATTAGTGTTCCAGAAGTCGTGTACAGTGTTTCCAT
>JBBPBX010066206.1:0-19734 GCA_038048925.1 Garcialebias charrua | reverse complement strand
CCCAGAAAATTTTGAATAAAGTAGATGCCATTTCCTACATTCTGGTGTATTTAACGGTTGCTTAACATCTAGTTTTACCTACACAAACACTTGATTCAATAACTATTTCAGAGCCAATGGCACAACAAGAAGTAACTTGACCAACAGCTGGTTCAATTAATTAAAAATATCATATATTCAAAGGTGACAATTTGATGCACACATTAAAATGAAATGACTGTAATTTAGTTGACTTAAAAAGCAACAAGATTATCAATGAATGTTTGTGACAAAGGATTGACTGATTATAACAAAGATTGCTTCAATAATAATAATAATAATAAACTTTATTTGTATAGCACCTTCCTACAATGCCTTGCATTGACCAAGGTGCTTAACAGGATAAAAAGATGAATAAACTGGAACAATAAATCAATGAAAATAGAATAAGAAACAACAGCAATAAAAGAAGCAATGGAAATAAAAAAATGCTACATACTAAAATAACACAAGTAATAAAAGTTACACGCTGAAAGCTTTTTTGAACAAGTGGAAATAAAAAGGCAATGGAAATTAAAAAATGTTACATATTAAAATACCAGAAGTAATAAAAGTTACACACTGGAAGCTTATTTGAGCAAGTGGAAATAAAAAGGCAATGGAAATAAAAAATGCTACATACTAAACTACCAAAAGTAATAAAAGTTACACACTGAAAGCTTTTTTACACACTGAAAGCTTTTTTGAACAAGTGGGTCTTCAGTCTGGTTTTGAACAGAGTCAGATCAGAGGTGGCACGCAGCTCAAGGGGGAGGCTGTTCCAGGCTTTTGGGCCGGCAACAGAAAATGACCGGTCTCCCCATTGTTTGTACCTTGAGCGAGGCACCTCCAGCAGGTGTTGACTGGCAGAGCGTAAATCTCTGCCGGGCTGATGGGCTTTCAAAAGTTCTGAGATGTACAGAGGAGCAAGTCCATTCAGAGCTTTGAAAACAAACAGGAGAAGCCTGAACTGTATCCTGAACTGAACCGGGAGCCAGTGTAGAGAGGACAGGACAGGAGTGATGTGCTCATATTTTCGTGAAACTTCAAGAAACCTCCCAATATATATCATAAAACCGTAATGACTTGTGCTCAATCGAAATTTGTCAAATGGCCTATATTTCATAAAGTGAAGGAGAATCATTTGAAAATAATATGTCAGCAGGTAGCGTCACTCAGCAGAATCCGAGCGTGCAATTATCCAGACAAGCCGTCTTGACAGAGGAATAAAATGACCAAGAGTCAGTGTTCTGGTGTGTTCACCACAAGGGGAATAATAATTTTATTGTGTTGCCACGTCACCTTATATACTTTCTCACGTGTTCTTAATGACATGACAGGATGTACGCGTCCTTTCAAAATAAAACGTGTTTGACAAATGAAAGCATACTCATTCCACTCAACACCCCTACTTGCGTTCATTTTGTCAAAATTATACACAGTCAAAAACAAAATATCAGACAACACATTATTTACATTATTTACACTCCAAAAATGTATTTTTCAAACTTCAATAACTTTGCTTTTGTTGCAGGCTTTGTGAAAACATCCGCCACCATTAAATCTGTTGGACAATATTCCAAATTCAGTTTTCCTGCATTGACATTTGATCTCACAAAATGATATTTGATGTCAATGTGTTTACATCTGTTTCTGCTTACAGGATTCTTTGTTAGAGCAATAGTCCCTTGATTATCTTCAAATATTTTGGGTGGTTTCATTTGATGTTTGTACATGCTCGGCAACAGTTGTGACAAATACAGACATTCTTGTTTGGTTGCTGATAAAGCTATATACTCCGCTTCACAGGTTGATAATGCAACAGTTGGTTGTTTCTTTGTTTTCCATGATACTAAAGTACCTTTTTCATTTAAACTTGTGCAGTAACCCGTAACACTTTTTCTGTCAGCTCTGTCTGCAGCCCAATCTGCGTCACTATGGGTAGTCACATGTAAATCATTTTCACATTTTCTGTAATACAATGCCTTGTCTTTTGTTTGTTTCAAATATCTTAGTACTGTACATGTTTTACCATAATCCAGTGTTCCATAGTTGGTTCATTTAGATGTTGTGATAATTTGCTTAAGATAAAACTTAAGTCAGGTCGAGTACATGAAGTTAAATAGATAAGGCTACCAACTGCCTCTCTGTACTCTTTTACATTCTCCATTTTCTCAGCATCTTCATTGCAGTACAGTTTTTGTTCACAAGGAGTAGATCTTGGTTTGCAGTCTTGCATTTGAAATCTTTCAAGTATTTTTTCTACATATTTTTCTTGTGACATTTTTACATGATTTTCTGTGTGCTCAAAATGAATGCCAAGAAAATGTTTGAGTTTGCCCATGTCTTTCATTTTGAATCTCGCTGTTAGGATTTCCTTCACAGTTTTCAGAATATTTTCATCACTGGCAGCAATAATAATATCATCAACCCAAATTATTATTATTACTTTGTTCTTTTCTGTTTTCTTGGTATAAACACAATGGTCTGCAGGGTTCTGTATGAAATCATTTTCAGTTAAGTAGTCATGTAATGTCCTGTTCCAATTTCTGCCTGATTGTTTTAAGCCATAGAGTGATTTTTCTAGTTTATAAACCAGTTTCTCATTTGATTTTCCTTTTATTTCATATCCTTCAGGTTGCTCTACATAGACTTCAAAATCTATTGGTGCATGTAGGTATGCAGTTTTTACGTCCATTTAATGTAATATAAGATTTTCATGGATGGCACATTGCATCAAAACTCTAATACTTGTCATATTGGCGGTTGGAGAAAAAGTTTCTTCATAGTCTATGTCGTAATTTTGATTATAACCTTTGGCAACATATTGTGCTTTGTACTTTTCTTGACCATCACCATTATTTTTCTTCACATATACCCATCGACCCCCTACTGCTTTCTTGTCCTCTGGCAAGGTTGTTAGGGTAAAAGTGTTATTTTCTTTTAGTGAGTTTATTTCCTCATCCATCGTTGCTGTCCATTCTTTTGAGTTTGGTGACATCATAGCTTCATTGAACGTTTTAGGTATGTCATATATTAATCTGTAACAGTAGTCTATGTTGGTTAATGTTTGGTGTTCTTCTTTTACACTTGTCACATATTCATTAAGATATTCTGGTCTTTTTCTTGTTCTAGAAGGATACCGTTTGTCTTCTGATTCGTCACTAGGTGGTGCCAGATCGTTCACTTCTAGTTGACCTGAGCTTGCTTCCAGTGAACTTGAATCTAAATCCTCTTTTATTATTGTTTTCTCTCTCAGTTTAATGTCATCATCATCATCGTTATCATAAGACACATCGGTTTGTGTTTGACCTTCATCATTATTTTTAGTCAAGAATTGAACCAATCTGCATTTTTGCACTTTTGCGTTTTCTGGAAAATAAATCCAATATGCAGGACTGTTTTTATCATACCCTATAAAAATACCTTTTGTGCATTTTGCGTCAATTTTCCCTTGTTTCTGTTTGTATGCATAACATTGTGTTCCAAATTTTTGCATTCTAGATAAGTTTGGTTTCTTTCCTGTTAGTAAAAAGTAAGGTGTTTGACTTGTCCGGTTGTTGAAACATCTATTTCTTATAATAGCTGCGGTTTGGATTGCATATGTCCACAGACTTTTTGGTAATTCGCTCTCAATTAGCATACACCTTCCCATATCAAATATGGTTCTCCAGCTACATTCAGCTGTGCCATTTTGGTGTGGGGAATATGGGGCTGATGTTTCATGTTTTATCCCATTTTTACTTAACAGTTCTTTGTAACCTTTTGATATGAATTCCGTACCATTATCAGATCTCATACATTTTATTTTTCCGTATGGTGCTGTATCAGCCAAGAAAATTTCAGTTGCATGAACAGTATCGCTCTTATATTTAAGAAAATAAACAAACATTGCACCGGAAAAATCATCAGTGAATATTAAAGCATATCTGTGCCCATCACGTGATTCTGGATCTATGGGTCCAGCTAAATCTGTGTGTACAAGTTCAAGAGGTTCGTTAGCTTTCTTATCAGGGTTTCTGTTTCTGGTTTGGAAAAAATGTCCTTGTATACACACTTCACAATTTTGATTTCCTGTTTTACCTTTGATTTTCATCCCATCAACTACATCTTGCAATTTTAAAATGTCACTATGATTGTAGTGTCCCAATATCTCGTGCCATGTTTGTAAGTCAAAAGTTTTATTGCACTCATCATACTCACATTCAGTTTTGAGGAAGTACAGTCTGTCATGCTCGTAGATGTTGAACTCCGTACCGTCTCTGTGTTGTAGAATATTTCTTCCTTCCTTGAAGATGATTGTGGCTCCATTCGTTGTTGCAGCCCTCACAGAAAAGATATTCTATGGAAATGTAGGGATGTACAATGCTCCTTTAAGTATTATTCTGTGTTTTCGTCCCCTGCTGTCCATCAAAAGTACTTCTGCGTCTCCTCTGCCTTCAGCCACTCCGTTACACCTGGTACCATCAGCCAACTCAATACAATGTGTTGTCGACTGGAAACGTTCATCAAACTTTTTAAATGCTGTCTTTTCTTTCAAGATGTGTGAAGTCGCTCCTGTGTCCACCATAAGACCTGTAGTTTTGAGGTTCTGTTGATGATTAGGTCTCACGTCGTCATCTCTCGTCCGGAATGCATAAGTGTTGTCGCTCTCTGTGTTCCTGTCCTCCTCCGCTGCTGTGCGCGCGTCGTCACTCCGTCGCTTCCTTCTGCAGTTTGAATCACTATGTGTGCTGCTCCTGCAATGACTGCACCACTGTCTGTAGCGACAGACATTGGCTTTGTGTCCAGTTAAACCACACTTAAAACATGTTATAGTTTTCTTGTAGTCTCCACCAGCTGTTGATAATCTTGAGCTTTGTGGCGTCCTCACCTTCATGACATCATCTGCTTCTGTCATGCGCATTCTTTCAGTGTCTTCATAACTTCTGAGTTTTATTTTGAATTCAGCAAACTGTATATCTGATTCACTTTGAGTTATATGGACGGAAAAAGGTTTAAATGTCTCTGGCAGTCCTTTCAATACCATCGCCACGAGTAAACCATCACCAAGAATTTCCCCGGCATTTCTCAGGGCTGTAATAAGTGTCTCTGCATGTATGACATATTCAGTCACACTTTCACCGCTCTCCTTCCTCAATGAAGTTAGTTCAGTGTAGAGACAGATGATTCTTGGTTTACCTTTTCCTGCGTAGTAGTCTCTTAGTATTTTCAATGCTTTTCGACCATCGTCAGCAGCTTCTCTTATCACGAGTGACAAACTTTTGTCATCGAGGAATTGGATCAGCTCGGCATATGCCATTCCATTTTTCTCTTCTTCTGTGTCAGCGTCGATATTTCTTCCCAATATGGTGTCTTTTAGACCTTGAAGTTTGAAATGTCCCAGAACTTTCGTCTCCCATAGTTCATAATTGTTTTCATCTCCGTCGAAGGTTAGCCGCATCCATCGGCTACTTGAATCGACGATGCGTTTATTCATGGTGCTAGTTTAGCATTTCAGTAGTTGCTCACCAAAAACGCTCGTCCTTACGACTCCAATCTCCAAAGATTCACCCGCGCTCGTTGTCGTTGTCCAGAGCTTTTCCGGGGGATTATTCTCAGCTCTTCCTGGAGTTTTAGCTGGGCTGTATCTGGGCTGTATCTGGGCCCATAACCTGTCAGCAGGTAGCGTCACTCAGCAGAATCCGAGCGTGCAATTATCCAGACAAGCCGTCTTGACAGAGGAATAAAATGACCAAGAGTCAGTGTTCTGGTTTGTTCACCACAAGGGGAATAATAACTTTATTGTGTTGCCACGTCACCTTATATACTTTCTCACGTGTTCTTGATTACATGACAGGATGTACGTGTCCTTTCAAAATAAAACGTGTTTGACAAATGAAAGCATACTCATTCCACTCAATAATTTTATTGTATTTTATTTATTTATATTTACTTTTCAGTTGAATGGACTCTGGGACAGAGCCATGAGAAAGAATACAACTGATTTGATTTATTTTCTTATTTTCCTATTTGAAAGTGGTGATCAGAAGGATCATAGAGCTGCACAATAATGCATTTTCAGTTTATAATGCATGCACTTTTATTTATGCATTTATCTTGATATTAAGAAACATATATATATATATATATATATATATATATATATATTTTTTTTTTAAACAATTTAATTTTTTGCTGTTTGCCTGTTAAAAAATGTTTTCACTTGAAATTACTGACAGATCCATAAGAAAATGTTGTTTTATTAATTTAATCCTTAAATAATAGACAGTCTGTTAGGTCTTGGTTCAATAGGCTATGTGAAATCATTTCAATACAGTATGAACATTGAACCAGTCCGGCCCTTGGCTTGTAGCAAAAAAAAATTTTTGGCCCTTGGTGTATTTGACTCTGACACCCCTGTATTACATTCTGATGTCATATGACCAAAAAGACCAAAAAAACATGCTTGTTAGGCTGATTGGTGACTCTAAATTGACCCTAGGTGTGAGTGTGAGAGTGGATGGTTGTTTGGTGTGAGTGAGACAGGTCCCTCTTGTAAATGAGTCCCCGTGACTCAACGAGGCTAGCCTGTATAAATAAAGGTTGAATGAATGAATATATTATTTAAAAAAAAAAACATGTATTCAAAGTACAATTTTTTGAAGTTTATTATTAATATTGGTAAATATTCTGTTCAATTAATGCAGCTAAATAATTAATAGCTTTGAATTGACAACACAAAAAGGTTATGGAATTTAACTTAAAAACTTTAATATGGTGAATTATGAGGTTCAAAAGCAGAATAGCCATTTAATCACTAATATCCACTTAAAGCAAGGAATAAAAAACATGTTTTGTGTTAGCAGGATTTAAATGTAACTTAGAAACTTATCCAACATTAATAAAACTTGCTTCAAGTTGCCTTTTTGGACATGCATGGATATATTTGTATACACTGTACTTGTCTGTAATAACTTTAAACAAACAATCACTTAACTCCATATCTGTAAAATTAACTGAATTATAACCATTTTTGAGTTGGCTTATTTCAGCTGCCTGCTGCAGCCATCTTCAATTCAATTGTATCCAAAAGTTAAATCAGCAGTAAAGAAACATCCGTTTATTATTTCTTGAAAGATTTTTCAAAATCTGTCCAGCGGGTCATGAGATATTTTGCTAACAGACCGACACCATTGATTCCAAATAAATAACATTATAATTTTAAAGAAAGCTCTTATGCATTCTATTAGTCCTTTGAGTATGCTTTGGGAATGAGTCTCAGCTACTACCACACCAAATTTTATCTAAATTTTTCTCAAATTGACTGAGTTGTAGTCAATTTTGTGTTGTTTAAGTTCAGTTAGCTGTGGCAGCCATCTTGAATTGGATGTACTTTAAAAGTCAACCCTTCATAGAGAGCCATTCAGTGATTATTTCTTGAAAGTTTAATCAAAATCTGTTCAGTTGTTCATAAGATATTTTGCTAACAGACAGATGCAGAATACAAACATAATCGTTGACTTTTGGAAGCATTTGATGAAAAAGAGACTGGGTGAAAGAAACTACAGTACTTAAAAGTTTTAAGTAGTTACATGTGTTAGCAGAATTCACAGCGCCAAGAGAAGATTAATCTTCTCTCTACAGACAAGTACAGTGTATACAAATATATTCATACATGTCCAAAAAGGCAACTTTAGGTAAGTTTTTTTTTCCTTTTATAGATGTTCTCCCTTCTCACCTTATAGCCATCCTCTCACTCCGATAGGATTTTTTTTAATAGAGAGAAAGGAAAGGAAAGACAGAAAGTAAGACAAAAAAACACAACAATTATCCACAAAAAAGCACAAGGCAAACACACTCAACCTCCGTCTGCAATCCTGCAAAGTACATGACAGAACACAGCAACACATGCATAAAGACTAATAACATTTATGACCTTGCAGTATATTTCCATAAATATACATACCATAACTACAAATATATATATACAGTATACATACATATCAGGTTCGAACCTCGGCCACGGCACACCTTGGGGTGTCTATGAGTGCACATCTATTTCCCCAGCTCCCCGGGCGCTGACTACGGCTGCTCACTGCACCACCTGGTGGTGGTTGGGTTAAATGCAGAGACCAATTTCATCTGTCAAGTATGGGAAACATACACAGATGACAAAAATGTGACATTTATTTATTTATTATTTTTTATTATATTCATTCATATACGGTACCCATCTACATATCTCCATATATCTACATATACATCCCTGCATCCATTTGCGTGTGGTTGTGAGCATGCATAAGTGAAAAAGTTTCCTCCAATAGAACATTCAATAGCAACCGTGAGGCATCAGAGATCTGCCCCCCCAAGGCCCGAGGCAGGCAAAGGGGAAACCAGAGCCCAAGACCCCAAGAAGGACCCCAAGCCCAGAGTCCCCAGGGCCACCCGAACAGGACGAGCCACTCACCAACTCCCCAGATCCGACCAAAGGGGAGAACAGGAGAAGCCCCACCAGTGACTACACACAATGACCCCCCGGGGTCAACAGCGACAAATTCACAGGCCCCCGCCGGAGCCCGCTGCACCGACATAGCCCCAGGGCCGGACACCGAGGCCCAGGCACGGACACCGAGGCCCAGTCATCGGGGACGCCCACCCCTCAGGCCCAGACCCGACAGGACCAGAAGACCCGAGCCCCAGCAGGCAGCCACCAGGCCGAGCCGACAAACGCCCAAGCGCCCAACCCCAGACAGTGAGGGGCCCAAGCACGCCCGCAGGCAAAGGAACACCCACCAGAGGGCCACGCGGCAGGAACGCGACACAGAGTAGCCTCAGATGTATCAGAGAGGGGGCAGCCCAAGTCCCAGCCTGACAAACATTCATACACAGACACACTCATTCAGATCCACCCTCACCCTCACTCACAGAAAGACAAACAATAACGACACATTCCATTCATAATCCCGACACACACTCTATACCCCCCAGGTCAAAGATATGTACCTGCCCCCTGCATAGGGCAGCCCACATCCAAACCTAGGAGGTAGCCCCATTCGTTCTGGGGTGGAGAGTAGCAGACATCCAAGATCCGGCCCAGCCCGCGCCCCGCCGACAGGACAGGACAGGACACCCGAGCCCAAGCAACCCCAGGGGGAGCGCAATGCCAGCCCCGCCCACGGCGATCCCCCAGGCCCCGAACCCCCCCATGGTCCAAGACAACACCCGACCGCCCGTCACCTTACCCCACCCCCAGAATAGCCGCCAGAGAACCAGGGGGGTCAGAAAGAGAAGAAAAGAAAAAAATAAATTAATAAAAAAATAAAAAAAACGAACACCATGTTCAGGCATAAGGGTGTACATATGTGCTCTTGGCACCAGGACACCCTAGGTCGCAGTTCGATGATCGACTTTGTTGTCGTCTCATCTGATCTGCGGCCGCATGTCCTGGACACTCGGGTGAAGAGAGGGGCGGAGCTGTCCACTGACCACTACCTGGTGGTGAGTTGGCTCCGATGGTGGGGGAGGATGCCGGTCAGACCTGGCAGACCCAAACGTATTGTGAGGGTCTGCTGGGAACGTCTGGCAGAGTCTCCCGTAAGACGGAGCTTTAACTCCCACCTCCGGGAGAGCTTTGAACACGTTCCGAGGGAGGCGGGGGACATTGAGTCCGAGTGGGCCATGTTCCGCGCCTCTATTGTCGAGGCAGCTTATCAGAGTTGTGGCCGCAAGGTTGTTGGTGCCTGTCGTGGTGGCAACCCTCGAACCCGGTGGTGGACACCGGCGGTGAGGGATGCTGTCAAGCTGAAGAAGGAGTCCTATTGGGCCTTTTTGGCCTGTGGGACCCCGGAAGCAGCAGATAGGTACCGACAGTCCAAGCGGCATGCGGCTCGGGTGGTTGCTGAGGCAAAAACTCGGGCGTGGGAGGAGTTCGGAGAGGCCATGGAGAATGACTTCCGTACGGCTTCGAGGCGATTCTGGTCCACCATCCGGCGTCTCAGGGGGGGAAAGCGGTACGCGACCAACACCATTTATGGTGGGGATGGCGTGCTGTTGACCTCAACTCGGGATGTTGTGAGTCGGTGGGCGGAATACTTCGAAGACCTCCTCAATCCTACTGGCACGTCTTCCACTGAGGAAGCGGAGCCTGGGGACTTTGGGTCGGGCTCTCCAATCTCTGGTGCTGAGGTCGCCGAGGTGGTTAAAAAGCTCCGCGGTGGCAGGGCTCCGGGGGTGGATGAGATTCGTCCTGAGTTCCTTAGGGCTCTGGATGTTGTGGGGTTGTGTTGGCTTACGCGACTCTGCAATATCGCGTGGACATCGGGGGCAGTTCCCTTGGATTGGCAGACTGGGGTGGTGGTTCCCCTATTCAAAAAGGGGGACCGTAGGGTGTGTTCCAACTATAGGGGGATCACACTCTTAAGCCTCCCTGGTAAGGTCTATTCAGGGGTTCTGGAGAGGAGGGTCCGTCGGATAGTCGAACCTCGGATTCAGGAGGAGCAGTGTGGTTTTCGTCCTGGTCGTGGAACACTAGACCAGCTCTACACCCTCAGCAGGGTCCTGGAGGGTGCGTGGGAGTTTGCCCAACCAGTTTACATGTGCTTTGTGGACTTGGAAAAGGCATTCGACCGCGTCCCTCGGGGGGTTCTGTGGGGGGTACTCCGGGAGTATGGGGTACCAGGCCCTTTGATATGGGCTGTTAGGTCCCTGTACGACCGGTGTCAGAGCTTGGTCCGCATCGCTGGCAGTAAGTCAGGCTCGTTTCCAGTGAGAGTTGGACTCCGCCAAGGTTGCCCTTTGTCACCGATTCTGTTCATAACTTTTATGGACAGAATTTCTAGGCGCAGCCAAGGTGTTGAGAGGATCCGTTTTGGTGGCCTTAGAATCGCTTCTCTGTTTTTTGCAGATGATGTGGTCCTATTGGCTTCATCAGTTCGTGATCTACAGCTTTCGCTGGAGCGGTTTGCAGCTGAATGTGATGCGGCCGGGATGAGGATCAGTTCCTCCAAATCCGAGGCCATGGTCTTGAGCCGGAAAAGGGTAGCATGCCTTCTCCAGGTCGGGGAGGAGGTCCTGCCCCAAGTGGAGGAGTTTAAGTATCTCGGGGTCTTGTTCACGAATGAGGGAAAACTGGAGCGTGAGATCGATAGGCGGATAGGTGCAGCGTCCGCAGTGAAGCGGGCGCTGTACCGGTCTGTCGTGGTGAAGAGAGAGCTGAGTCAAAAGGCAAAGCTCTCAATTTACCGATCGATCTACGTTCCCACCCTCATCTATGGTCATGAGCTTTGGGTTATGACCGAAAGAACAAGATCTCGGATACAAGCGGCTGAAATGAGTTTTCTCCGCAGGGTGTCTGGACTCTCCCTTAGAGATAGGGTGAGAAGCTCAGTCATCCGGGAGGGACTCGGAGTAGAGCCGCTGCTTCTCCACATCGAGAGGAGCCAGTTGAGGTGGCTCGGGCATCTGGTTAGGATGCCTCCTGGACGCCTCCCTGGTGAGGTGTTCCGGGCATGTCCCACCGGGAGGAGACCCAGAGGAAGACCCAGGACACGCTGGAGGGACTATGTTTCTCGGCTGGCCTGGGAACGCCTTGGGATTCCCCCAGAGGAGCTGCTCCAAGTGGCTGGGGAGAGGGAAGTCTGGGCCTCCCTACTTACGCCAAAATTACACTACATGCGTTACGGCTCCGCCCCGCTCCGGTCCGACCTCCGCAGCAAATACGCACCCATTATAATCAATGACAGAATTTACACTGGCTCCGCACGGCGGCAGTGAGCTGTGCCGAGCGGACGGCAGTCCGTCAAAATTAGAAATTTTTCTATTTCTGCCGGACGCCGGAGATGTGCCGGAGTCAACTTTTGAAGATTACGTCGCACCAACAGGAAAAGGAACGAGCACAACTTCCGTATTTACAAAATAAAATCACCACGGGCGGACTAATCCTAGCTCTATACGGATTTATTTGTACAAAAATGCTGTCAAACTATCATTTATGACTACGCCTACAAACGCAATACAATAAATAAATAAATAAATAAAGTATTTTATTCTGAAATGTAATATACCATACCATACCATACCATTTTATTTATAAAGCACTTTAAACAGGAACAAGTCCACACCAAAGTGCTGGACAAACAAACACGCAACAGGCAACACAGACAATGAAGTACAACACGAAAAACATAAAAACATTGCAGATCATAAATCAAACGATCCAATACAAATCAGCTGGCATTGAAAGCAATGGAGTAGTAGTGAGTTTTTAACCGGGATTTATATAATATCATATAATAATCATCACTTAATCATCATTAATATCATCACTTCCTGTTGCTCAAACCATGTCCTGTCGCTCATTTACGAGAGAAGATCAAGGCAGCAGTCTCTACTGTTGTTCTCCTTCTTCCACCGAATGAATTGTTTTGTTCTGACTTACTTATTTATCACTTGATTTATCGCGCAATCTCGCAATTCCCGCGCATGCGTCTCAGAGCGGCGCATCCATGCGGACCTGAGCGGAGCGGAGGAAGTGGAAATTGGACTCGCTCAGCTGCGACCTGTGGAGCGGAGCCGCATGTAGTGTAATTTTGGCGTTAGGCTGCTACCCTTGCGACCCGACCCCGGATAAACGGAAGAAAATGGATGGATGGATGGATGAAATTGGAAAAATCCATAAATATGTCAGTTCGCCCTATAAGTCGCACCTACGTCACCGCTGACGTTACGCGTCACCATTGACAACCCGGAAATGTGGGCCGGTGTTTTGCCCAAACTGGATCGACAGCCAAATGGCGGCCACAGGAGCGGGCAGTAAGGACTTTAACAAGATTAACATGGTAAAAACAATTATTTTTTGTTTGCTGAAAATTATAGCAAAGATGTGTCTTAGCTGAACTTTTCCTTAATAAATGAACGTAAATGTGAAATGAGCTGGATTTAAATATTAGTTTCGCACGTGCAAAACCTGCACCTGCACGGTGGTAACGCTACATTTCTTTAAAATTTAGCAAGATAAAAACCTAAAAAAATATTTGTTTGCTTAAAATTATAGCAAAAGTGTTTCTGAGCTGAACTTTACCTTAATTAATGAATATAATGGTAAAATCAGCTGCATTTAAATCGTTTCGCTATGGCGGCTCAACAAAACGAGCATGCGCAGCAACAGACATGCATTGCAGTGAACAGACCTGCATCTCTTTAAAATTAAAAAAGATAAACACCTAAAAATATATATATTTGTTAGCTGACATTATAGTAAAAGTGTGTCTGAGCTTAACTTTTCCTTAATAAATGCACAAGCAGCTGCATTTAAAAATAAGTTTTGATATGTGCACTCGCACTGGTGGGAACGCTTCATTTCTTTAAAATTTAACAAGATATACACCTTATAAAAATATATATGTTCGCTGACATTATAGCAAAAGTGTTTCTGAGCTTAACATTTCCTTTAAAAATTAACGTACCGTATTCGCCGGAGGAAAATATGCTCCGGTGTTTAATCCGCTTTGTCCAATTATTAACAATAAACAAGAAAAAAACGTACACAATACGCCTCGGTGTTTAATACGCGTCATCACCACGCGACGCGTCAGCGCCTCATTTACCCTAATCAAGATGGCGGCGACAGAAGCAAGCGAGTACGAAGATCTTCACAAGGAAACACGGTAAAACAATTATTTCTTTGCGAGAAAAAATATATTTCTTAGCTGACTTCATAGCAGACGTGCTTCTGAGCTTAACGAAATGTTCAAATCAGCTGGATTAAAAAAAAAAAGTTCGCCAAATTTTAGGCAGGCGCCAGGCGGGTCAAACCGGACGCTTTCTTTCTTTAAATTTAGCTAAATAAACGCTTAAAAAATATATTTCTTAGCTGACTTAATGGTAGACGTACTCTTGAGTTTAACGAAATGTTCAAATCAGCTGGATTAAAAAAAAAAGTTTGCCGATGATTTTTATGCAGGCGCCAGGCGGGTCAAACCGGACGCTTTGTTTCTTTAAATTTAGCTAAATAAACGCTTAAAAATATATTTCTTACCTCACTATAGCAGACGGGCTCCTGAGCTGAACCAAATGTGAAATCAGCTGGATTTAAAAATCCGCGGTGTGGTTTATGAGTGGTATCTTGCAAACAAAAACAGCTACATCCACAGCAGGGAGCGGGCAGCGACAGTCATCAGTCCGACCAAAGGAGGCTTTTTTCGGACACAGCAAGTAGAAACTTTTGGAAGTGGCCCCTCTTCCTCTTCGCTCTCTGAGTCCTCTGCTGGCTGCTGCCTACAGCGCCTGTATAGCGGCCGAAACTGGTACTGCACCATTTTCGCCAAAAATGAAAAACGAAGAATCAGAGCGAAAAATGAGTCTAAAAATATGGGAAAAAATCCATAAATAATACTCTTCGGTGTTTAATACGCTGGACATTCAAATGAGCAAAAATACAGCGTATTATAGACCGGAGAATACGGTAATGTTCAAATCAGCTGGATTTACTGGTAAATTGTTTCGCTTTGACGGTATTCCAAACGTGCGCGCGCTGCGAACGTAAATTATAAATAAATCGAATTTTAGCTCAAACATCTCCTACAGCTAATAGGTTGTAAATGTCCATCCAGTGATTACTTTCTGTAAGTTTCATCAAAGTTTGTCCTGTGGTTCTTGACCTACAGTATTTTGCATTGCTAACAGTAGTTCATACCTCCAGAGAGCAGGAAGCCGTGCTGCGACAGAGTGAGTCCGACCAGAGGAGGCTGCCGTCAGACTCATGAGCTAGGAACGGTCAGTGGACCCTAGCGCCCGAAAGTGGTACTGTGCACCTAGCGGCTGAAAGTGGTACTGCTCCATTTTTTTCGTCAGAATGAATGGAAACTGTCATATCTCAGCCAAAAATTGGTCTAAAAATATGTGGAAAAAATCCATAAATATGTTGCTTCACATAAGTCATAAGTCGCAACGCATGCAAATTAGGCAAAAGGTGCGACTTATAGGCCGGAAATACGATAGTTAGATTGTAAACGTCTGTTGCTGCTCATTGTTGTGGTTCTGACTGTTATTGTATTTATTAAGATTTTTATTACTGGCCTTGTGGGGCTTTGGGGCTGGTGTGGTGGGAGGTTGGGGTTTGGGGCGCCGGGGGTTGGGGCTGTTTGGGCGGGGAGGACACTGCCTTCAACCTGGGGAGGACCGGGGGGGTTCTGGGGGATGTCTGCTGGGGGCGGCATGCGGGTGGTCGGGGGCGGCGGTCATGGGTCGTCGGTCGGTGACCCGGCTGTGCTGGGGTGGCTTCGGGGTGGGCGCCGGGAGCTTGGGATTCTGGGGACGTGTCGTCCCCGGGCTTGGGCCTAGTGGGGGTCGGGAGTCTTGGGCTCTGGCAGGCGGGTCGCCGGGCTATGGGCTGGCTCACGCTCTGGTGCCCGGCCCTGGCCGGGGGCCCTCGGCTCGCTGGTGGGCTGGGGGTTCATGTGCTGGGGGGTTGGGTGTCTGGGGGTGTGACTGGTTGCCCATGGGAGGGGGCAGTGTGACCTAGCCTGGGTGTCTAGTGTGTTATGTGTTCTGAAAGATGTTTGAGTGAAGGGTGGGTGGAGTATTTCTTCTGGGGTGGGGACTAGGTAGAGCTGCACCTGGGAGAGGATGCTGGCGTAATGTCGTGATGTTCGCCGCTTCTCCACGCTGAAAAGTTGTTGTACTGTTGCTATTTTTATTTTTTATGGATATTTATCTGGACTTATTTTGTTCAGTGGTTTTTTAATCAAGGACTTTACGGACAGCTTGGTTAGTACTTCCTAACCGGAATATTGGGCTGTCTGCCTCCTGTCAAACTCCAGCACAAACCTTGCACAAACTTTGCTTGGAGAATTACGTGACTGCAGTTTTTGTTTTGCTTACCTGCTGCTTCTGTCAACCTCCTGTGTCGTCTGGACCGTTCTGGACTTTCTCCTGTGCTCCTCTTCAAGTTATGCTCATTCAAGTTACATCTCACTGCTTCTTGGTTATTTCTCTCGGAGCCGTGGGTCTGCTGTTAGCGGCTAGCTCTGTGCTAGCTCCCCCCGGTTTGGCTGGTGTGATGTTGACCTACTCCGCTTCGCAGCTGCTTGGACTTAACAACTGCTCCATTCCACCTTCTGTTTCCATCATCAAACAACTGGGACTTCTGCGTAGACCCCGCTACATCCATAGAGGCTCTCGAAAGAAATCTGTTTATTCTCGCTCTGAACTGATTCCGTCCGGGAGACGTGTCGCACCTCGACTACGTCATCAGAACGCTGCGTCTGTAGTCCCTTGTAGTCCGCAGCGCATGAGGTGGCAAGGAAAACGTGGAGTGGACTTCAGTCTGCTTAAACCGGTTCCAAAAGCTCCTACACCAACTGGCATTAAAATAGAACTTTTCAATGTACAATCACTATCCAATAAATCATGTCTAATTCATGATCACATTCTGGAGAAAAACTTGGACCTCATGTGCCTCACAGAAACTTGGCATCAACCAGATGTGTTCAGTTCTCTGAATGAAGCTTGTCCCTCTGGATACAGTTATCTGCAGAGAGCCCGCTGCACTGGCCGCGGTGGTGGTCTGGCTGTAATCTACCGCAGTAATTTAAAATTGTCACATCTGTCTTCTCATAATTTTTCTTCTTTTGAATGTTTGGCCTTCAACTTCAAAGCCCCACTCCTGATGAACGTTATATTGATTTATAGACCTCCCAAACCGCATGTTTCATTTAACTCAGAAATGCATGACCTCCTCACTTTTTTCTGCACCTCCCCTGTAAAAACTATTTTTCTTGGCGATCTAAATATCCACATGGACAATTCCTCTTCCCCTCTGGCTACAGATTTTAAGTCTCTTTTGGAATCTCTCAACCTCACCCAACATGTGGACGCCCCTACGCACAACAGGGGGCATACTCTGGATTTGGTGATTACAGACACTGTACTCATCAATAACTTGTCTGTATATGACCTGGGTGTCTCAGACCACAGGGTCATCTCCCTGGAAGTGCCTTCAACTTCGCCTGCTTCTAACCCAAAACGACCTATCCAGTTCCGTGACTATAAAAACATTTCCCCTGATATTTTGTCTGCTGATCTTCTCGCCCTGATCGCTGTCAATCACTCATCTGCAGATGACTCTGTGGTTTACTACAACCAATCTCTCCAGGAGCTTCTGGACCTACATGCTCCCTTGAAGACAAGACTGGTGTCTTTCTCCCATTCGGCCCCCTGGTACACTGGTGAGCTGCGCAGGATGAAGGTAACTGGCCGTGCTATTGAGAGACGTGTAAAATCATCTGGTCTCTCGGTACATAAGCAAGCGTACAAAGAACATCAGAAAGCGTATGCCTATTCACTTAAAGAAGCACGCTCCAAATATTATTCCAACATCATCAACACCTGCCCTGGAAACTCTAAACAGCTCTTCTCCACAATAACTCATCTGCTTAATCCCATTAAACAAACTCATGAGGACTCTGTTCAAAAATGCAACCTGTTCCTCTCATCATTTAAAAACAAAGTTGACACTATCAGATCTCAGCTCCACAACCTCCCTGATCTTAGTGTACCATCTACCCGTCTGCTTTCTGGGACCCTGAGCAGCTTTGATGAAGTTGTTCAGAGTGAGGTAGAGACCATCCTCAAGAAAATGAAGCCTTCATCCTGCGCCCTGGATCCCTTCCCCTCGTCTCTCATAAAATCCAATCACTCTGCAATAAGCCCATTAATCACACAAATAATAAACAAGTCTCTACAATCTGGTCATGTTCCACTGCCTCTAAAAACTGCCATCATTAGGCCTCTTCTGAAAAAATCTAATTTGGATCCCGACATTTTTTCTAATTACCGCCCAATTTCCCACCTCCCATTTCTGTCCAAAGTGCTGGAGAAAGCAGTTGCTGCTCAGCTGCAGGACCACCTACAGCAACACTCTCTGTATGAGAAGTTCCAGTCTGGATTCAGAGCAGCTCACAGTACTGAGACTGCACTGCTGAGAGTAACAAATGATGTCCTCATGGCTGCTGACACTGGTTCTCCCTCCATCCTTGTCCTCCTTGACCTCACTGCAGCCTTCGACACTGTGGACCATAGTATCCTCCTCCACCGTCTTCATGTGGAGGTCGGTCTCTGTGACACTGTCCTGGACTGGTTCAATTCTTTCCTCTCCAATAGGCTGGAATGTGTTAGCCTTGGCAATGCCACTTCCCAGACAGTCGGTGTCTCCTGTGGTGTCCCTCAGGGGTCAGTTCTGGGGCCCCTGCTGTTTTCCCTCTACATGCTGCCTTTAGGTCAAATTATTAATCAGTTCAACATTTCTTTTCACTGCTATGCCGACGACACACAGCTTTACATCAGGACTGGAGCATCATCATCATCCCTATCTCCATCTTCACTCACTGCTCTCTCTGCCTGCCTGGAGGAAATAAAGGCATGGATGAATCAGAACTTTCTTCAATTAAACTGCTCGAAGACTGAGGCCATATTGATTGGCACCCCTCACCAGATACAAACATCAACTTTAACAACAATCTCCTTCTCTGGTCAAGACATCCCCCTCTCCACCTCTGTTACAAATCTTGGAATAAAAATGGACTCTCATCTTACATTTGAAAATCACATTAAGCATCTGTTTAAAACCTGCTTCTTCCATCTTCGAAACATCTCCAGACTTCGCCCATCTCTGACTTTTCCTGATGCTGAGAAACTCGTCCATGCCTTTGTCTCCTCCAGGCTCGACTACTGCAACTCCCTGTTTATTGGTATCCCTGGCAAAAACCTTCAGAAACTTCAATACATTCAAAACAGTGCAGCAAGGATTCTGTTGAGAGTTCGTAAATTTGAACATATTACACCCATTCTCCATAACCTCCATTGGCTTCCTGTCACCTACAGAATTCAGTACAAAACTGCTCTCATTACCCATCAATGCTTGCACGGAACTTCACCTGACTATCTAAAGGAGATTCTTGCACCATATTCATCCACCCGGTCTCTACGATCACAGAACAGTAATTTCCTTCATATTCCTCGGACCAAATTGAGGACCATGGGAGACCGAGCATTCTGTGTGGCTGCCCCCCACCTGTGGAACTCCCTCCCTGACGACCTGAGAGCTCCACAGTCACTGGTTGACTTTAAAAGCAGCATAAAGACTTTTCTTTTTAAGCAAGCCTATTCTGCCTCCACATGATTTTATCTTTGATCTTAGCTGATATCATTATTGATTTTACTTGATTTTATCACTTGTTTTATTTTATTTATTTTTTAAGCAAGCCTAATCTGCATCCACATGATTTTATCTTTGATCTTAGTCGATATTATTATTGATTTTATTTGATTTTATCACTTGTTTTATTTTGATCTTTGCTTTGTTACACTTTGTAGCACTTTGAGATTTTTATTAATGAAAAGTGCATTATAAATTGAATTCATTATTATTATTATGTCCTTGATGATGGTCTGGGACTATGCATGGCCGGTGTGTACCAGCCTCCGGTACCTCTCGGTGCTTCCTGGCTCTGTCGGCGGTTGGGCGGGCGCTCTTGGCCGTGTCGTCCATGTGGGATCTTGTGTCCTTTTGGGCGGCAGGCTGACTGCGGTTCGTAGGGGTCTGGGCGGCCCTGGTGGATGTGGGCTGTTGGTTGTGGTGTTGGCGGCCCTCGGGGCCGTGTCCCTCTTTGGTCTTTGGCTCAATGGCCTGGCGGTCGGAGAGGTGTTTTCTTTGCCTTGCTCATGGGGTGGACCTTG
>JBBPBX010066205.1:0-19734 GCA_038048925.1 Garcialebias charrua | reverse complement strand
ATGTTTATCCAAAGGGCTCAGAAAAATTATTTATTGACTCATTCTGTGGTAAAATAAATAAATAAATATATCCTCCAAAGATCAAAGAAGGTTTTATCTATAAAGTGGCTTGTTAAAGGACAAATGGTGATAATGGCCCAAAATTACTGCCTGTGCTTCTTGCTCCGTGTGTGGGACTCCAATTTTTCCTCTCAAACTATTAAATAAACAAGTACCTCCACTACCAGATTAAAAGCCTGCTAATTCTACTACATAATGTTGGCTAATTCATGTAAAAAGTTTCCTTTTTCTACATACATGAATTCAGCTGCCCTTTTTACAATGACCCAGATACATATTGTGCATCAAAACAACCCATACAGTTCCATATTTCTAATCATATTCATTAAATATGAAAGGATTAACATTTCTTGAAGGAATGCATGTCACCCGCTGCTTTTCTTGCCACAGTTTCAGAGTAAGATATTATGTAGAGAAATAGAATTACAGCCGTTTGGATTTAATAATACTTTGTAATAATAATAACAACAATAATAGTGTGAAAATAATAATATGATGTAAAAAATCTACATCACAAGATGTCATGCATGGTGAGTGTGTGAAGACTCTCAGCAACTATCACAACAATGTTTAACACCTAATCTGGAAAATGCATAGAATTACAACCATTTTTGGGTTTGCCAACGTCATTAGCTGTGGTGGCCATCTTGACCTGGATTGCCTAAAAAAGTTAATCACTTCTAGTTATACTTTCAGTTATTACTTTCTGTAAGTTTCATTAAAGTTTGCTAAGTGGTTCATAATATATTTAGATAACAGACAGACATTGTTGATTCCTAGTAGTTAATAAAAAAAATAAAAAAAATAACGGTGACATGAGGGCAGCATGGCGGGTTGTGAATAATGTTCTGAAAAAACATGTAGTAAAAACAAGTAGTTCACAAAATTTTGTAATAAATGATAAGGAAATCAATGATAAAAATGAAATTGTTAATGGATTTAATAAATACTTTGTGAATGTTGGAACCGACCCGGCAGCAAAAATCCCAAAAGTTGATAAAAGTGTGAACTACTTAATTGAAGGTTGTTTAAACAGTATGTTCCTGGAGGGAACTGATAATGAAGAAATAATGAACATAGTTGATACATTTGCAGAGAAAAAAATCCAAGAATTGGATGGATATGGACTTGATGTTTATAAAAAAATATAATGAGTTTTGTAATTAAGCCTTTCACATATACAGGTACTGTATATGTAACTTGTCTTTTTCAACAGGAGTATTTCCAGATTGAATGAAAGTGGCTAAGGTGATTCCTCTTTTCAAAAGTGGTGATAAGTCTGTGTTCAATAATTACAGACAAATTTCATTGTTGCCATAATTTTCTAAAATCTTGGAGAAACTGTTATCAGAATGGATCAATTTGTTGAAAAACATAATATTCTTACTAATAATCAATATGGGTTCAGAACAGGAAATTCCACATCCATGGCTCTTATGGAGTTGATGGAACTAGTAACAACTGCTGTTGATCAAAAGCAATACTGTGTGGGTGTATTTGTTGATTTAAAAAAGCGTTTGATACTGTTGATCATACCATACTCCTTGATAAGTTACATAGATATGGTATTAGAGGATTAGCGTTGGAATGGGTATGTAGTTATTTGAGGGACAGGAAACAGTTTGTACAAATGGATGATGTGAAATCTGAACACAGCACTATTACATGTGGAGATCGGGTACTAGGACCAAAGTTATTTATATTATATATAAATGATTTGGTAAAGGTGTCAGGACTCCTTAAGTGTATTCTTTTTGCTGATGACACCACATTTTTTGGTTTTGGTAATAATATTGAACAGACTTTTGAATTAATGATGTCTGAACTTGTTAAGATTCAGATTTGGTTTAAAATTAATAAATTATTGTTGAATTTAGATAAAACCAGTTATATGATATTTAGTAATAGAAATAAATTAATTGATGTTCCATTTCAAATTGAGGGCTCTGAGATTCATAGAGTTCATGAAGTGAGGTTCTTGGGTGTCATCATTGATGATAAATTGTCATGGAAACAACATACACGTTCTGTTAAAGCGAAAATATCTAAGTCTATTGCAATATTTTACAGAATCAGAGATTTATTAAATGATAATAATAATAATAATGAATTCCATTTATAATGCACTTTTCATTAATAAAAATCTCAAAGTGCTACAAAGTGTAATAAAGCAAAGATCAAAATAAAACAAGTGATAAAATCAAATAAAATCAATAATAATATCGACTAAGATCAAAGATAAAATCATGTGGATGCAGATTAGGCTTGCTTAAAAAATAAATAAAATAAAACAAGTGATAAAATCAAGTAAAATCAATAATGATATCAGCTAAGATCAAAGATAAAATCATGTGGAGGCAGAATAGGCTTGCTTAAAAAGAAAGGTCTTTATGCTGCTTTTAAAGTCAACCAGTGACTGTGGAGCTCTCAGGTCGTCAGGGAGGGAGTTCCACAGGCGGGGGGCAGCCACACAGAATGCTCGGTCTCCCATGGTCCTCAATTTGGTCCGAGGAATATGAAGGAAATTACTGTTCTGTGATCGTAGAGACCGGGTGGATGAATATGGTGCAAGAATGTCCTTTAGATAGTCAGGTGAAGTGCCGTGCAAGCATTGATGGGTAATGAGAGCAGTTTTGTACTGAATTCTGTAGGTGACAGGAAGCCAATGGAGGTTATGGAGAATGGGTGTAATATGTTCAAATTTACGAACTCTCAACAGAATCCTTGCTGCACTGTTTTGAATGTATTGAAGTTTCTGAAGGTTTTTGCCAGGGATACCAATAAACAGGGAGTTGCAGTAGTCGAGCCTGGAGGAGACAAAGGCATGGACGAGTTTCTCAGCATCAGGAAAAGTCAGAGAAGGGCGAAGTCTGGAGATGTTTCGAAGATGGAAGGTATGAAGGTAAGATGATAAGGCACTGTATTTGTTGTATAATACAATTATTGTTCCACATTTAATTTATTGTGTTGGCATTTGGGGAAAGGCGTGTAAATCAATTACAAAGCCACAGAAAAGAGTTGTTAGAATTATCACTAGAAAGCATTACCATCATCCATCAAGTATATTGTTTTATCAAATGAAACTGTTAAAGTTCTATGCTGGTGAAGATTCTCAGTCGTCCAGGACATGATAACTCAAAAAGGCGTTCAATACAAGATCAACTGGACTTTATTTGTAACAGAAAACCTTTCGACTCCCATCCGGGAGGCCACGCACCATCATGTGTAAGTTTCAAGCTGAGGTAACACATACATGTAAATTGACAGATCACACCTCAACAGTAGGGGGTTCCCTTGAGGTCTCTGACAGAAGACAGAACACTGTATGTAAATTGACAACAAACAACTCAACTCCCAACCAACAAACAGAGGCTTCTCAAAGAAATTTGTTAGTCTAATTTACAGACAAGACACCTCTGTTCCCATCCGGTGTAGAACGTTTCGGAATCAGAACTCAGCTTTGGATCTGATTCAGCTACTATCACAGAGAACATTAAGTTAATATCTGTAAAACTGACTTATATATGTTTTGGGCTTTTTGAATGTTTCTTGACTGTGGCAGTCATCTTAAACTGTGTTGATTCCTAAAGGTATCCAGTTTTACATGTGCACTCAAGGATGACTTTCTGCAAGTTTCACAAAAATTCATGCAGTCATTTATAAAATATTTTGCTAACAGACCCATGCATACACAAACACAGGCAAAAACACTATCACAATCTTTCGGGAGTTGGTGATAAAAACATTCATTTTCCTTTGAGCACATTTTCTCTGCGAGTAAATTATTGCATTTATAAAAAAAAGTATTTATTAATAATTATATTCTTTCAACTTGCGGCAGATCAATGCGTGTGCGATTTTGACACTTTGACATTTTCTGCGACTGGCGGCTGTGTGACGACATTTAAACTGTGAAGTGACCTCATCCATCAACATTAAAATACCAGGTGGTGCTTTTGGAGGACGTTTTGATTCATATTATGTTTTTTTTTTTATTCAACTTTTTTTATTTATTTTTTAAATACAGTACAAATAAAGTATTGATCGGGCTGAGTGTGGTCTGAGTTTTAACAGAGAAACCTGGAGCTAAATGAGAGCGGCCGGCGACTAGACCCAGCATGGAAATCTCGTCTGTTGCTCAGTGGGGTTTTTAGTCAGGATTAAGTGGGTTGTGGGTTGCTTTGAAATGCATTGATTTACTACAGTAACCCAGCATGTTGCATGACAATGTGAAATACACGCTACACTCCCAATAGCATTGAACGTTCACCCTAAAGAGCAAGTTTGGTGTTGAATTGTGATGCTTAGATTTATTTTACCTTTTTTAATTTGAGAGTATTAGGAAAAACAAAACCAGCATGTTCAGGTAACATCTTCTCTTATTCCCCATAAATTAACCCAAATACAAAGTTTTGCCTCTTTGATTAAAAAGCTCCCTGTTTCTTGCAGCACGTCCTCTTCATGTAGAAGCTCTTATGGTCATGGGAAACATTTATTTAAGTTACAATATGCAATATTTTTTAACATAAATGCAGCAGGAAAAATAGTGCTGACCATCACAGGCAAAAGAGTACGGTATGTTTCATTGTACAAGTCGCACCTTTTTCCCATAAGTTTGCAAGTCCTGCGGCTTTTTCATTCAACCTTTATAATAATAATAATAAATTATGAATTTAATTTATAATGCACTTTTCATTAATGAAAATCTCAAAGTGCTACAAAGTGCAACAAAATTAAAGGTCAAATAAAACAAGTGATAAAACAAGTAAAAACAATAATAGTATCAACTAAGATCAAAGATAGAATCATGAGGAGGCAGAGTAGGCTCGCTTAAAAAGAAAGGTCTTCAAGCAGCTTTTAAAGCTTTTTACAAAGCTTTTTACAAAAAAGAGCTGTAAGAATTGTCTTAAGAAAACACTATTGTCATCGTTCTAGTATTTTGTTTCATCAAATGAAATCGCTTAAGTTCTATGATTTGGTGGATTACTATATTCTACTAATTATGTTCAAGGCTCAGAACAACATACTACCACCACACATTCAAATATATTTTACTAAAAGGATTAGTTGTTACAATTTAAAGGGTATGGACATTTTTGTCAAACCGAAGTATCGAACCAGCTTGAGGGGTAGATCAACTTCTATAAAAGGCATAAGTTTATGGAATAGTTTGGACTGTGATATTAAAAATGAGAAATCATTATTTTTATTTAAGAAAAAGATCAAGAATATTCTGTTAACAAGATATATATAAGTTTGTAAATATCTATTAATTATAATGAGTAATGTGACAAAAAATATGTTCTTTGCTATGCTATTTTGTTTTCATTGCTTGATTTTGTTTGTTTAAAATGATTTGTTAAGAAGGGGCAGATATGATAAGATATTATTCTTCTTCTGCTACCTTTTATTTTATATGTATTTTATTTATTTGAATTTGAAATGGTATTTGTGTTTTTAATTATTATGAAATAAATAAACGTTTAAAACAAAAAAACAAAACAAAAAAACAAAAGTCAACCAGTGACTGTGGAGCTCTCAAGCAGTCAGGAAGAGAGTTCCATAGGCGGGGGGCAGCCACACTGAAAGCCCGGTTTCCCATGGTCCTTAATTTGGTTCTCGGAATGTGAAGGAGATTACTGTTCTGTGACCGTAGAGACCGGGTGGATGAATATGGAACAAGAATGTCCTTTAGATAATCTGGTGAAGTTCCGTGTAAGCATTGATGTGTAATGAGAGCAGTTTATTTAGGCAGGTTAATCCCATTGAGCCTCGAGGACTCATTTACAAGAGAGACCTGGTTACAAACAAAGAATGATGACAAGAGCAACAGAAGATTTTCCTTGGACAATCAACAATAGACAATCATAAGAGAGGCATACAGATTTTTAGATTTTTTTTAACAAGTTAAAACAAAGATGTCAAAGTAGCAAAACAGACAGATTACAGTATAAGGTAGATGTAGAAAATCAAAAACAGGAACATGTCTGCATTGGTTTTTGCCAGGTGTCCAACAGATACTTAAAGCCATTTAGAGAAGTCAAGGTCGAGAGCTTCAGATCTTTTTGTAAGATATTTCAGGAAGCAGGAGCAGGGTAGGAGAAGGCCCTTTGGCCAAGTTCAGTCCTCACTGACGGAACACTGCAGGCAATCATGTCCTGAGAGCGCACGCTGTAGCTGCACTCACACAGAGACATGTAGGAGGAGATATGAAGGCAGCAGACCAAGAAGTGATTTAAAGATGAAGTGGAAGAGTCTGCGTGAGGTTAATGATGTCCAGTGAATACAGGGTGCAGCAGGGGCGGCCCTAGCCTATTTGGCGCCCTGGGCGAGCAACCCCAACGTCCCCCACACCCCTGCTGCTAGTTTGCCAGTGGGGGTCCTCTCTCAGAAAATTTTGAATAAAATAGATGCCATTTCCTGCATTCTGGTGTATTTTAATGGGTTGTTCAACATCTAGTTTTACCTACATATTAGGCATGTAACGGTTGTAATGGGTTTACCGAACCGTATCGGTACACCACGTTCGGTTCGGTCCACCTGCGTACCGTTTCGGTTATTTTTTCACTCATTAAACGTTCTTAACAGGTGAATATATGCACCGCGGAACAAAATTTCCTGGGCGCGTTTCAGCACGGACCTATTTTCGCGTGGCACGCGCAGCATTTAGCCGTTAGCATCTCGTGCGGTCTCCTGTTTTTGAACGTTATAGCTTTCTTCAAAAGACGAGCGCACGCGCAGCTTGTGTGGACTTTGCTTCATGAAGACTGCAGCAGCTGCTTGAGTGACGCAGCAGCAACACGTCACGTGAACGCGCTGGAAACTGTCATCCGAACGTGAACAGCAGCTGCATTAAAACTACTTCATCCGAACGTGAACGAAGAGCTGCATTAAAACTCCTTCATCAGGTAATCAGAGCGGTCCAGAGCAATAAACACAAGCTGTATGAGTTTTTAAATCTCTGAATCTGTCTGAACGTTGTTATATGCGCAGGGTTTAAAGTTACTGAGCGTCGCTATGAGACATTCATCACGTCAACACTTCAAAAAGTTCAGCTCTTTATGAAAAAACTAACTGATGTTGTCAACAACAAGCCCTGGACCAGATTAAAGCCCTGCCATGATGATGAAGAGTGAGAGATTCAATTGTTGAAGAGGTATTGTTTTATTATTATCTAAATAATCTTTTTTTTTAAAATCATAATCTTATTAACTTGTTTTTTTTTAATCTCTTTTGTTTTTTATTTCCAGTCTGTGACAGAGGTAAATCCACCTGCAGCTAAGTGATGACTGAACTGAACTCTGAACTGTTCCCACAGTCCCACCTGTCCCACCAAGAAGAAGTTGTGAGTACAGTAATGAGGACAAATACAGCCACACTGCTGCTACTGGACAAAAACTTGATTAGTTAGATTGTAAACAGTCTGTTGCTGCTTATTGTTCTGACTGTTATTGTATTTATTAAGATTTTTATTATTGTTAATATAGTTTATTTATTGTAGAGTGCTGTTTATTTAAAATCAGAGTCAGAGTCAGAGAGTCTTTATTGTCATTTGCACCGCATGTGGTACATGTGATGAAAACGAGATTATGTACACGTGGTCCCAGTTACATCCAACAACAAATGCAAGAGAAAAACAGTAATAACATCTAGAATTAACTAAGAAAAACATCAACTAGAAATACACTAAGCCCTAATATAGTGGAAAAACATCATTATAAACAGCAGCACGAACACGAGTCTGTATGAGCAGATGGTCACAGATGAACACAGCAACAAGAAAAACAGATCAGCATCAGCATGATGTGATATTTTGCAGTGTTTATTTTTATTTTATTTTTATTTATTCATTCATGAGTCTAACAGCCTCAGGGTAGAAGCTGTTCCTCAGTCTAGTGGTTCTACATTTGATGCTCCTCAACCTCCGTCCTGAGGGGAGTGGGGCAAAGAGTGAGTGTGCTGGGTGAGTGAGGTCTTTCATGATGCAGGTGGCTCTTTTCCTGCATCTGGAGGTGTAAATGTCTGTGATGGTGGGGAGACTGACTCCGACAGACCTCTGTGCAGCCTTCACCACTCTCTGTAGAGCTTTCCTCTCTGCAACTGTGCAGCCTCCATGCCACACGTTGATGCTGGAGCACAGGACGCTTTCCACTGCACACCTGTAGAACGAGGTGAGAACTGGGCTGCTCAGACCAGCACGTCTCAGTCGTCTGAGGAAGTAGAGTCTTTGATGACCTTTCTTGATCAGGCTGGTGGTCATCCAAATGGGTCACTTTTATTTATTACTACAATACAATACAAACATATTTTTGGCACATAAAAATTTTGTAAGTCTTTATTTTGTAAAAAAAAAAAAAAAAATTTGTACCGAAAAAACCCGAAAATAAACCGAACCGAGCTCTCCTTGTAGTTGAACCGAACCGAAATGTGATTTTAGCATACCGTTACACTCCTACTACATATATAAACTATTCAATAAGTATTTTAGAGTTAATGGCAGAACAAGAAGTAGCCTGAGACAAACATGTAGCATTAACACATTATGAACATTATTCAAGAATTGTTTCTATAAGAACATTATCAAATATTTTATATGAACAGTAAGATACTATCAATAACAGCATTGTAAGAGGGGGACAGTTGAACACGGAGGCCTCCACCTCTGTTTAATGATGGACGGTTTCTTTTCACAAATATGGCCTCCTTTACTCCGCTCTCAAACCATCGTCCCTCTGTATCAAGGAGGAAATATGACAGAGTTTGTCACAGCTCCTCAGACTGAAGAAGTCTTTTTGATACAAAGAAGAATCTGTCCAGAGGACTACATTTATTGAGCATCAGGACAATAATCTGTAAAGCTTTAGCACATTTTATATGGAAAACACATTTTGACTTAACCAATTAATATATTTTCAATGGTAAAATATGCAGGCTTATTTCACATTACGTTCATACTATTCCCTTTCATTGTGGGCTTTATGTATTTATTATCTTACTTTTAATGATAACAATATAATGAGTCACTACTGTCGTTTAGAAAGTGTTTATATTGGAACTAATGATTGTTCACACACAGAACAGCTCACCTGTTCCTTCATACTGAAAAGAACAATCCCCTCATCACTCCTGACACTAAATCACATTTTAAAAATTGTCATAACTCAACACAAATCTCCCCTTTTTACAAAGACTTATGATCAATTCAGGCCAGTTTCATTAAAGGGTTGAATCATCTAACATCTCAGGGCACTTTTCATATAGAGCAGGTCTTCACCAGACTCATATAACAACAGTATGTTATGTCACAATGCCACACAACACGAAATTCATTGACTTGATAATTAACTTGAACTGTGTTTTGCAGCAAAGTTTAACATCATGTCTCACCTGTTTGATCGTCTCATTTACAAACTACAGCTGTTTGAGTGAAACATGTGTCAATGTTTGCACGTTTAGCTGCGTCTGTTTCCAGAGCCTTTCTCTTTTTAATTATTCTCTTTTCTGCACCACCCTCCTTTTTCTCCCTTCCCACTGACCGCACATAGTGTCAACTCCGGACACGTAACAAAAACGAAAGTAAAAGTGGAGGAGGTGCACCCCCCCAGCTGCTGGTGATAAACTGCGGACAGGACATGAATAAATGAGGGGCGGGACGGCCCAGGAGCAGAGCGGTAGTGGTGTTCTGTGTTATATGTTGTTAAAAACAAAAGTTGTAAAAAATAAATAAAAAAACATGGCGCAGCATCTCTCCTTGTTCTTCTTCTTTGCCGCTCCCTGCTGGAGGCCGCCCTGGGCGACCACCCGTGTCACACGTAGGAAATAGCCACTGGGGTGCAGTGGTGGGTACGATAATCACAGCCAGTTATGAATCTTAGTGCACCATGATAGACAGCATCCAACATCTGCAGGGTGCTTGTAGGCGCATTCATGTAGATAATGTCACCATAATCAATGGAGGGAAGGAAAGTCACAGATCACAAGGCATTTGCTAGCATTCAGGGTTAGACATGATCTTTTTCTGAAAAAGAATCCCAGTTTAACGTTCAGTTTCTTGACTAGGTTTTCCACGTGGAGTTTAAAAGAGAGATGCGAATTGACCAAGATACCCAAATATTTATAGGAATCAACAAACTCAATAGGGACACCATTTGAGGATAAAATCAGAGGAAGAACTGCTGGGACCGACTTCCTATTTGAAAAAAAAAAAAGCATCCCTTTGTTTTTTTCAGCATTTAGGACAAGTTTTGGATAGAACAAATTTGACTGGATGATGTCAAAAGGGGATTGCAAAAGCTGGAAAGCCTTAGCAACTGTTTTAGCTCGACAGTAAACAACTGTGTCATCGGCATAGAAATGCAAGGATGTATCAGGGATGCTCTGACCTACATTACCTTTGTAGATTGTAAAGAGGGTTGGTCCTAAGACTGAGCCTTGTCGTACACCATTGTTGTCTGTTAAATAACTGGAAGAAGTACCGTTATGTTGAACACATTGCCTCTGATCGGAAAGATAGAAAACCAACCAATGGTGTGATCTGAGAAACCGATTTCTGAGAGCTTATGACACAGGATGTAATGATCCACAGTGTCAAAAGCTTTAGACAGGTCTAAGAAAAGTGCAGCACAATAATCCTTAGCATCCAATGCTTCAACAACGTCATTAAGAACCTTCAGTGAAGCAGTCGTTGTGCTGTGTTGTTTCCTGAAACCAGATTGATGGAGAGGTAAGATGTTAAATGAGTTCAGATAATTTTTGATTTTAGAGTTTATCAGATTTTCTAGAACCTTGGCTAAAATGCAGAGTTTAGAGATTGGTCGATAGTTGTTCAGTGAGGTGGGGTCACCCCCATTCAGCAAAGGAAGCACAAAGGCTGTTTTCCAAGCATCCAGAATGGAGTTTTGGCTTACGGACAGATTGAAGTTGTGGGTCACAGGGACTGTGATGGTATGAGCAGCCAGCCTTAAGAAATAAGGAAGAAGTTCATATGGACCTACAGATTTTTTAAGATCAAGACCTTTTAACAGTTTATTTACCTCACTGAATGAGAACGAAAAAAGAGAGAAGGTGTGATTAACTGAGGATTGACTTATAGGAGGGTTTTGATTTGTAGAAGTTTGGTTATTAGATGAAGTGGTTGATTTTCCATTAGTAACTGTGTCAAATAATTATCTAGAAGCAACAACATGTTTGTTGAAACAGTTCAGGATCTCGTGCTTATGCTGCGTTCCAGTTGCCTCGGAGGTCGAAATTACCAACCTGGAATGACGTCACTACCGAGTTAAATGCGTTCCAGTTGCTTGTCGGCACGATGACGAAAACAAGATGGACGCCCGCTACGAAGCTGTTGTTGTTCTTGCTTTGTTGGATTATAAAAAGGTTTCCAGACCAGCAGCGAAGTTGAAAAGCAATTCTGAGGCTCTTGAAATGTTAACCAGGTATGTTGTTTTAACCAGTAGTTTTTATTTATTTATAAATAAGCTTATTTTTGTTAATTATGGTCTTGAGGCTCTTACATCTACTTTATAGTTTTAATTCGATCTCTTTTAGGATTATAGCAGCAGTACAGAAGTTATCATTAGATAAATAAAGTCAGAAAGTGCTGAACATTGTTTTTCTTTTCTTTTTACTACCTCAAACCATTAGCAGACGTTTTTACGGTTTATTGTTAAAATTGTTATTAAACTTCAATCAATCAAAACTTTATTTCAGACTCATATGGTCCATAGTAACAAAACAATTTAATTTCTTTGTATTTTAGGATGCTGCTGATACACACAAACCTACGGACACATGGAATAATCATGAAGACTATGGGAGGTGATGCTGAACATGGATGACAACACGTTTGTGCGTCATTTCAGAGTCAACAAGACCCAGTTCACATCTGTAATGATGCAGCTGCAGGAGAAAGGCATAAGGAAGGAGCACTGTCAAGGTGCAGCACCAGTCCCTGTAGAAAAGAAGGTCCTGATGTTCCTGTGGTACATGGCCAACCAGAACAGCTTCAGGGAGATGTCTGACAAATTTGGTCTCGCAGTCCTCAGCGCACAGGATCATCATGGAAGTACTGAAGGCCATTTTGCACAATGGGACACACCTTCATCCCCTGGCCTAACGAATTGATGCTGTGGTGATGATTGTCATCATGGCAGCCTGCCTTCTGCATAACCTCTGCATTGGGGCTTCACCAGTGTGTCAGGATCACCCAAACGGCTGTCCAAGGCAGGATGAAAATGACTAAATTACTCTTTACTGTGATGTGTGGATGCTGTACTTGTATTAGCTTGTCATAACTTGTCAAAAAATGTTCTAGTGTTGTTATAGCGCTGTTTTGATTAAATGTGTTTATCTGACATGCCACTCTCTCGCTGTCATTTATATCTGTGTGGATAAACCACGTCAAAAACATAAGCTGGTATAGGTAAACACACATTTTACAGTTTCAAAAACCAGCTGCAAAACTTAAGTTTCCCACAACAATAACACCTGCTTAAAAGTCAGTGCTTAAATAAAGCATTTCTATGTAGTAATTTTAAAACTCTGCCCGATGAGAACATGAGAGCACTAGTTTCCCTGCAAGTACATCGGTTTCCAAAAACATTGATGAAAAACTGTAGTGCATCATGACAACTTGTCGTGTTTGAATACCAGAGGTTTTCCTTTTTTACACTGAATTTACTTTCATTCTAAGTAGTTTCTTTTCATTACCTGCTTTCCTTTATTCTACTGAAAAACCACACTTATTGTGAAGTAAGACAAGAATTTGTGCATTTGTTATTTCAAATTGTTTTTAATAACGTATGATAACAAGGCACAGGAACAATTTGAGGTCTGAGGTCTCAGTAAAATGAGCTACCAGCTAAAACTAAATCAAAATTACTAACTTCACAAAAATCTTACTTAGTAATGTTGGACACAAAGACACTGTTCCAGTAGCAGCTGGCAAAATGCAAGGGACCAGGGAAACAGGTTTGTCTGCTCGGGTCCAGGAACATGTTCATCTTCATGTTGACATAAACTGCAAAGAAATATACACATGGTTAACAACAAATCACAGATGACAGTAACTCACAAAACTAACCCACAATAATAATTATAAATAAGGTCGATTTTCACTCACTCTCACACACACACACCCCCAACACAGACACACACACACACACAGACATACACAGCTGTGGATGGACAGGATGGTTTGGGTTTCAAATTTTGCATTTTTTTAAAAACAAAATAATTGATTGTGTTAAACTGGATTCCCACCCTGACAAGCCAAGATAAATCTTGATAGACCTTTTAAAAACAGTTTATAGTGCAAAACATTAGTTTACTAGCTAAAAACACATGTAAAGGTGAACAAAGAACAACGAGGTTGCAGGTCTCCGACGCAGCTACATCATCAACACAACAATCACGTTCTTTAGAAAACACAAACTGCTTAGAAACACCCTCTAATTATTAGGCGACATATCGTATAATAATCACTGTAAAGTACGAAATGTGTTACTGAGTTAATGATAAACAATGAACGCTGAACAGCTAAAACAGCTAAAACGAGTACTGTGCTAAACAACAACAATGCCGCCTCACACCCGTTTAGCGTGCCGTTGTCGACGCACAGCGGCTGTTTAAACATATCATTATCATTACTGTAAAGAACTACAGTGCCTGAATGCGTTAATGTGAAGTTACGGCTGAGTAAACCACAAAGAACAGCGAAAAAGAGTAAAAAGTAACTCTTTCACTCACTGTTGATGCGAGGAGCAGCCATCTTGAAACGATGATCTCGGCGAACTCGGGTAGCGGTGCAGCGAGACCGAGTCCACGAGTTGTAATTACGACCTGAGGAGGCGTTCCAGTTGATTTTTACTGCTCGGAAGCTCGTAATTACGACCTCCGAGGACAACTGGAACGCAGCATTATTTGACACAGGAACAGAGTTAACATGAAGTTGTGATGGGAGGTCAGATGATTGGGGGATGCCGTACGCCAAATTTACACTACATGCGGTCCGGCTCCGCTCCGCAGGTCGCAGCTGAGCGTTTCGAGTCCAGTTTCCACTACCTCAGCTCCGCTCAGGTCCGCCTGGATGCGCCGCTCTGAGACGCATGCGCGGGAATTGCGAGATCGCGCGATAAATCAAGTGAAGTCAGAACAAAACAATTCATTCGGTGGAAGAAGGAGAACAACAGTAGAGACTGCCTCGCTGTCTGATTGTCTTTTGCATTGAGATATTTTCAGTCTGCCTTGATCTTCTCTCGTAAATGAGCGACAGGACATGGTTTGAGCGACAGGACGTGACGTATTACATTTCAGAATAAAATACTTTCTTTTATTTATTTATTTCTTGTATTGCGTTTGTAGGCATAGTCATAAATGATAGTTTGACAGCATTTTTGTACAAATAAATCCGTATAGAGCTAGGATTAAGTCCGCCCGTGGTGATTTTATTTTGTAAATACGGAAGTTGTGCTCGTTCCTTTTCCTGTTGGTGCGACGTAATCTTTAAAAGTTGACTCCGGCACAGCTCCGGCGTCCGGCAGAAATAGGATTGGTTTCTAATTTTGACGGACTGCCGTCCGCTCGCCGCCGCTTGCCGCCGCCGTGCGGAGCCAGTGTAAACTCTCTCATTGATTATAATGGGTGCATATTTGCTGCGGAGGTCGGACCGGAGCGGACCGGAGCCGGAACGCATGTAGTGTAAATTTGGCGTGAGAGAGATTTGATAGTTTTCCAGAATTTTTTTTGGAGGTCTGAGGTAAGGAATAGATATGTTTTGCAGCTTTGATGGCAGTTGTGCATTTATTACTTAGCTGCCAAAAATTCAACCAATCAGTGTCTAAGCCAGATTTTCTTGCTGCGGCCCAAATATGGTATCTCCTGTATAGGAGGTCAGCTAGTTCAGGAGTAAACCAGGGGCTGTCACGTCCCTTTATCCTGAATTGGCGGAAAGGAGCGTGTTTGTTCACAAAATAAATGAAACTATTATGAAAATACCCTGATACATGCTCAATAATCCAGGTAGAAAAATCTAAAAAAGCTAAGTCTGGTCCTCTGGACATTCAAAAAACAAAACAAAACAAAGCAAAAAAAAACAACAACCTAGAAACGTTTCGTCTTTTGCCCGAAAGACTTCCTCAGTCTGAGATGCTGTATTCAGCTCAGTCTTATAAATAGCACCCTCTCACAGTGGATCAACCAGTTTGCTGCTGACAGCTGAAACCAGCTGCTCACTGTTATGAAAATAGTTCCAAGCGGTGTTCACGTCGTTGGTTAATAGAATACGTTGCCAGTCAAAGTAGGATAGATCCCAGAGGAATGACTGTTCACAAAAATGTTTCAAATCCCTTTTTTTTATTAATCTGGGCTTAGAAGGTGGAAGTTTAATATCTCTGAGAGACGCTATTACACGATGATCACTCAAAATGTCAGCGAATACACCTACCTGTACCAGGAAATTTGTGAGGTGTATTTGTTAGAATTTTCATTTCAGAAAGTTATAAATGGCTGTTCATCTACAACTGAAAAAGGATGGGGATGACACCCACAGGTTCTTGTGGATGACACCCACAGACATATATAGAGTACGTCTATGGAGACACCTCTGTGTTGCATGCTAGCTTAGCCCTACGTTAGTGCGGGCAGTTGTTGACCATGCACGGTCAAATGTAGCCGGGTCGGGTGTGGTTAAAATTGAGCATTGAAGTTTAAAAGGTTTAAAAATACTATTTTAAATAAATAAAATTGATTAAAATGGTTGTACCTAAAAAGTTACCTTTAAAAGCACGCAGGCCCGTTTGCAGAGGAGGTTTAGGACAAGTTTACACTGACACCAGTTTTAAATTGCACAGTATAGTTTAATTAAATAAAATCATAAGTTTAAAATATTTACAGTTTAAAAAGACAGCCAACTCCAAACATTAAAAGTGCAAAAATCCTAAGTTTAAAATATTTACAATTCTAAAAGGCAGCAATAGCTCCAATCAACATAAAAAGTGCAATTCATACAGTATTCTAAAACAGGAAAGATAATCATTCACACACACACACACACACACACACACACACACACACACACACACACACACACACACACACACATAACTTACCTATGTCCACATTGGGGACGCATGTTTTAACTCCCTACTTTAGGGGACACCCCTTTCTGAATGGTTTAGGGACAAACTGCTAAGTGATTTTTTTTACTCTAAATTTACTGAAAACAAAGGTCACCTGAAAATTTTGTTTAAATCATTTTTTGATAAAATTGTTTTTTACCCTCACATTGGGGACCGGATAATTTTTTCATCCACTTTGGGGACTTGAGTTTTACACAGATACACAAACTGATTAAAGTCACCTTTGGGGACCTTATATCCATTTGGGGACTTCAGATTTACATAGATACACAAACTGATTCAAGTCACCTTTGGGTACCTTATATCCATTTGGGGACTTTAGATTTACACAAATACACAAACTGCTTAACGTCACCTTTGGGAACCTTGTATCCCTTTGGGGGCTTTAGATTTACACAGATACACAAACTGATTAAAGTCACCTTTGGGTACCTTATATCCCTTTGGGGACTTTAGATTTACACAGATACATAAACTGATTAAAGACACCTATGGATACCTTATATCCCTTTGGAGACTTCAATTCAATTCTGTTTATTTAAAAAGTCCAAATCACAACAAAGTTGTCTCAGGACACTTTACAAGAACATTCATATATGTAGAAAAGCAGCTTAGTAAAGGTCTATTTCTAAGAAAGTTTTACATAGGTTTACACAGATACACAAACTGAGTAAAGTCACCTTTGGGTACCTTAAATCCCTTTGGGGACTAGTCATTGTTTCATATACATCCATTTCAAAACATATGTAATATGAACAAAACAGTGTACTGCAAATATGCAACCTTGTATTAGTTTATATTGATCTGGCTGGTTGTTCTTGACTTTTGAATTGGGGAAACCTTGTTCAAAACAACCCAAAAATAAATGCTGCACAATATACTGTATGAGCAGCAATGCAAATGTGAAGACATACAGAAAGTACTCTAGATCATCAATATTAGAATTTCCTTTTATCTTTTCTAGCTCTATTGTTTAGCTTTGTGCCAAAAGTAGTTTTTTTTTACCTTAATTTGGTTCAGCGGTCTGTTATCCAGCCTGAAGTTAGATAATCTGCACAAACTTAAAGACCATTGTTTAAACCAATTCTGAGCCACTTCTGTTGATGTGTGATAAACTCTGTTTTAGTTCACAGTTGGACCTCTGACATTGATGTTTTCCATTTTACTTCTGCTTAAGTACAGCACTTGCATAATATTTTTTTATTGAATATATGTTAACAAGATGTTTCCCCCTCCCAAAAAAATCCCCCCAAAATATTTCTCTATATCCCATCCATCCCATCCATCCATTTTCGTCCGCTTATCCGGGGTCGGGTCGCGGGGGTAGCAGCCTAAGTAGGGAGGCCCAGACTTCCCTCTCCCCAGCCACTTGGAGCAGCTCCTCTGGGGGAATCCCAATGCGTTCCCAGGCCAGCCGAGAAACATAGTCCCTCCAGCGTGTCCTGGGTCTTCCTCTGGGTCTCCTCCCGGTGGGACATGCCCGGAACACCTCACCAGGGAGGCGTCCAGGAGGCATCCTAACCAGATGCCCGAGCCACCTCAACTTCAATTTCTCTATATCACCCTCTTGAAATAGATTTTTCTTCAATAAATGAAAATCATAAATAAATGTATTTTCCTCTGATATAAATTCTTCCTAACTTTTAGTAGTTTTTTTTTAACTAGAGACCAGCCTATTGGATTTTATGGACCAGCTTCTGGCTAAAGATGATTGGTTAAACATGTCAAAAATATTTTCCCAAAAGATTTAACAAATTTATAGTCTTATTTCAGATTTGTTTAGTATTAAATCATGTGAAATTTGAGACAATGTCAGCCCAAGAAATACACACAGAAGAAAAATAATTCCAACAAAAAATGATTAACTTTTTTACTAACAATTTCAGAACTCTATTGAAACACTCTGCAATTCAAATAAACATTGGAAAAGAGCATGAATCATCAGGACAGGCTTTGGGCAACAAAAATACACCTTCAATGGGCTAGTGTGTTTTGTGTTACTAACAATTTCAGAACTCTATTGAAACACTCTGCAATTCAAATAAACATTGGAAAAGAGCATGAATCATCAGGACAGGCTTTGGGCAACAAAAATACACCTTCAATGGGCTAGTGTGTTTTGTGTTCAACATATTAATTTCAAGTATTACATCAAAACAAAAACTTAAATCATTATTTGGTACACAATTCAATCTACACATTCAATGTTTGATGCATTTTTTTAAACCTCAGTCTAATGTCAGTCCTTAAGCGTATGGGATTCTGCAATGATACAAGTGTCTTCACTAACAAATTAAAAAGATAACTGTTGAGGTAATTTTCAATAAAATTGTTATGAATAGTTAGCACCTTATCAACTGTTACATCTGTCATAGAGCACCAAGTATGAAGAACATATATGTCTTTGTCCAGGCTATACTAATGGTTAACAAACAAGTTTTTATTCTATAAGATGTAACCAGAGTAAATTTCTCCATTCCAAGATCTCCATTCCTATCAGAATAATTTTGTTATATTACAATAGTATTTTCCCCCTTTACATTTTATTATTATTATCTCAAGAAGTAATTTCTTAAAGATTTTTTTATTGTTAATTATTTCATTAATTTCAAACATTTATTTTTGGAAAAAAGTCCTCTTTTCTTTGATTCTCTTGAGTAAAAAGAAAACCAGCAGGAACAAACATCATTCAATGTGTTTGTTCTAGCATGGTTTCTTTGTCACCTGACTGGTAGCAGTATGCAACCATCAGTATCTCATCAAATCAGCTGGTGCTCATCAGGCAAGGTGGGAGAGGCTTTACAGTTGCTGCTGCAGGAGAGGCTTCAAGTTGTTTGTAAACCTCTCTCTAATGCTGTTTGCCACATGTGATGACATGCCTCTCAACTCTTACATGTGTATTTGTGGGACAGAAACCTTCTGCTGATTATGTGTTTTAACCGTGGGAACTGGTGAGTGTTTTGTTTGTTGTCTGGAGCTGGCAGAGTTAGTGCTGGTCTCCATGTAATTGTTTGGGCTCTGTGTTAGTTCAGTGCTAATGCTAACAAACTTTTTTGAATATTCTTTGACATCATCTTGAAGTAATTAACTGAAGGTACATTAAATGGTGGAATGCTATTTTGTACTAATGTGAAATATTGAGAATCTAATGTTATTTGATTTTTGAAAAGTACTCAACTGAGTTTAATTATATTTATAATCTAAACTTAATTACTATAGTAAAGATGGAAAAGCATGTACAAGTATTGATTATATTTATGAAATGATTTTGATGTTGATAAAAACCCAGGGTTATTTATTAAGAGGTCTGCTTTATACAGGCCAGGTTCCTGATTCTGAAGGCTCCTGATTCCGAAGGTTCCTGATTCTGATGATCCTGATTCCGGATCGTGTCTGTTGTCGAGCTGACCAGACTGGCGAGCTACCCTATAATGAACCAGGAGAACTGTTGAATTCCCTCAACTCCTTCCAGTCTGGTAGGAGATGTTTAAGCCTACAACCACATCCACATTTTCCTCTGGACTGAACTGAATTGGAT
>JBBPBX010066203.1:0-19735 GCA_038048925.1 Garcialebias charrua | reverse complement strand
TGGCTTGGATGATTTCTCATTGAAACCAGCATCATGAAGTAAACATGCTGAAAACCAATGGACCACTTCACAGCTCCCAACGATCTGCATTACCTTGAAACTGAGAACTGGAAGGTGGAGCTCACAGGTAACTGATCCATTCGGCATAAAAGGTGGGCCTACTTGTTCAGAAAAGAAGATGTGTTCCTAAAGTGAACACGGAGAATGAAGAGTAAAATAAAATTTCTTCCAGAGTGCAAAGAGGAAAGGGCTCGAGGGACATTTCTATTTTTCTGGTCCACGTGGAACATTGACCTGTCGATGGGTGCATGAAGAAATAGTTTTATGAGGGTCTACCTGAGCAATGCCAAGGTTTGTATTTTAAAATTCTTGTGAGATAATCAATTGCTGCTGATCAACTCAAACAGAACCACTGATGGCTCTTGACTTCACAAGTCCTTCTCTTTGAGCTCTTTGAGGTTGACGTTGTTGTCAGCTTGTCATCAATAACACCTGTATGGCTTTTTGGTCTGAATTAGAAACCCGACATATTACATAATTATTCTTTGAAAATTTTGTCTGCTATATTACTCTAACATTGGCACTGACATGTTTCTTGAATACAGTAAGTGCTAAGTTCTCGGGTAATTTTGTTGTCTTTAGTATACAGTGGGAGAAATGAGAACCAAATTGTTGAATATTTTTCTGTCTGTGCACTTTGGAAAGTACAGTTTCAAGTCATTTGTCCTACCTTAACTTTAGCACTCACTTGATTCTAAAAATCAGTAAGTGCTACATGTTGGGGCAAGTATACCTGACTGAATCTACTGTGTATCCAAAAACATTCCATTTCCAAAATGGTCAATGGACATGTCTGTTTTTCTGGTCCACCTTAAACCTTTCTTTTGGTGCATGAAGAAATTGTTTTATGTGGTACTACCTGAGCAACGCTGAGGTTCTGGTGAGTTTATCACATGCAGATCACCTCAAACAGAACCGATGATGGTTCTTGACTTCACAAGTGCTTCTCTTTGAGGTTGACTTGGTTGTGAGATTTTCATCAGTAATATTTGCACAAGTTTTGTCCGCATTACTAGCCCAACATATTACTGTAATGTTAAATTTGGAGAAAGGTACACCAACTAAATATCCTAAACCAGCAAATGTTTTGAGGTCCTTTTCATGACTTTAACTTGAGCACTGACCTGATTTTGAATCATGTAAGTGCTACATGTTGGGGTGATGACAACAGACAATGTATTCTGTTATTATCAGTTAACGTATGATTTGATACTTTCAAAACTTTGTCAGCAATATTACTCTAACAATGGCACTGACACGTTTCTTGAATACAGTAAGTGCTAATTGTTGGGGTAGTTTTGCTGTCTTTAGTATGCATTGGGGAAGATAGAAGCAAATTGTTGGAAGGTATTTCTGTCTGTGCACTGTACTTTGGAAAGTACAGTTTCAATTCATTTGTTCTACCTTAACTTTAGCACTCACTTGATTCTAAAAATCAGTAAGTGCTACATGTTGGGGCAAGTATACCTGACTGAATCTACTGTGTCCAAAAACATTCCATTTCCAAAATGCTCAATGTCTGTTTTTCTGGTCCATCTTGCACCTTTCAATGGGTGCATGAAGAAATTGTTTTATGTGGTACTACCGGAGCAACATTGAGGTTCTGGAGAGTTTATCACATGCAGATCACCTCAAACAGAACCACTGATGGTTCTTGGCTTCACAAGTGCTTGTCTTTGAGGTTGACTTGGTTGTGAGATTTTCATCAGTAATATTTGCATGAGTTTAGTCTGCATTACTAGCCCAACATGTTAGTGTTAAATTTGGAGAAAGGTACACCAACTAAATATCCTAATCCAACAAATGTTTTGAGGTCCTTTTCATGACTTTAACTTGAGCACTGACATGATTTTGAATTCTGTAAGTGCTACATGTTGGGGTGATTACAACAGACACATTCTGTACTTCTGTGAATATGAAAGTTACATTTGTGATTTGGTACATTACAAACTTTGGCAGCAATATTACTCTAACACTGGCACTGACATTTTTGTTGAATACAGTAAGTGCTAATTGTTGGGGTAGTTTTGCTGTCTTTGGTATACACTGTGGAAGATAGACGCAAATTGTTGAATATGTTTCTGTCTGTGCACTGTACTTTGGGAAGTACAGTTTCAAGTCATTGTCCTACCTTACCATTACCTTACCCTACACTGATGGTTCCTGACTTCACAAGTGCTTCTCTTTGGGGTTGTATTGGTTGTGAACTTTTTATTAATATTTCCTGTATGAGGTTTGTCTGCCCAACATATTAAACTTTTAATCTGAGTATTGGAGAAAGGTATATCAACTACATGTCCCGATATAATAAATGTATTGTGGTCCTTTTCTTCACTTTAACTTGAGCACTGACATGATTTTGCATTCTGTAAGTGCTACATGTTGGGGTGATTACAACAGACACAGACTTCAGTGAATATGCAAGTTACATTTGTGATTTGGTACTTTCAAACCTTTGTCAGCATAATTACTCTAACACTGGCACTGACATGATGCTTGTATGCCGTAAGTGCTAACTGTTGGGGTAGTTTTGCTGTCTTCATAAATGGAAAGCCAAACATGTTGAATTTATTTCTCTACACTGTTGGTGGATGGAAAAAACGTTTCCAGACATTTGTCCTACCTTAACTTTAGCATTAATTTGATTCTTAAAAACATTAAGGGCTAATTGTTAGAGTGCAGCACCAAGTGGAGAAATGCCATGGTCTTTGTAGCTACAGTATAGAGATCCTTGTGCATGTCTTGTGGCTTGGATGATTTCTCATTGAAACCAGCATCATGAAGTAAACATAATGAAAACCAATGGAACACTTCACAGCTCCCAACGGTCTGCCTTGAAACTGAGAACTGGAAGGTGGAGCTCACAGGTAACTGATCCATTCGGCATAAAAGGTGGACCTACTTGTTCAGAAAAGAAGATGTGTTCCTAAAGTGAACACAGAGAATGAAGAGTAAAATAAAATTTCTTCCAGAGTGCAAAGAGGAAAGGGCTCGAGGGACATTTCTATTTTTCTGGTCCGCGTGGAACATTGACCTGTCGATGGGTGCATGAAGAAATAGTTTTATGAGGGTCTACCTGAGCAATGCCAAGGTTTGTATTTTAAAATTCTTGTGAGATAATCAATTGCTGCTGATCAACTCAAACAGAACCACTGATGGCTCTTGACTTCACAAGTCCTTCTCTTTGAGCTCTATGAGGTTGACATTGTTGTCAGCTTGTCATCAATAACACCTGTATGGCTTTTTGGTCTGAATTAGAAACCCGACATATTACATAATTATTCTTTGAAAAATTTGTCTGCTATATTACTCTAACATTGGCACTGACATGTTTCTTGAAAACAGTAAGTGCTAAGTTCTGCGGTAATTTTGTTGTCTTTAGTATACAGTGGGAGAAATGAGAACCAAATTGTTGAATATTTTTCTGTCTGTGCACTTTGGAATGTACAATTTCAAGTCATTTGTCCTACCTTAACTTTAGCACTCACTTGATTCTAAAAATCAGTAAGTGCTACATGTTGGGGCAAGTATACCTGACTGAATCTACTGTGTATCCAAAAACATTCCATTTCCAAAATGCTCAATGGACATGTCTGTTTTTCTGGTCCGCCTTAAACCTTCCAATGGGTGCATGAAGAAATTATTTCATGTGCCTGAGCAACGTCGAGGTTCTGGTGAGTTTATCACATGCAGATCGCCTCAAAAAGAACCACTGATGGTTCTTGACTTCACAAGTGCTTCTCTTTGAGGTTGACTTGGTTGTGAGATTTTCATCAGTAATATTTGCTCGAGTTTTGTCTGCATTACGAGCCAAACATATTAGTGTTATATTTGGAGAAAAGTACACCAAGTAAATATCCTAATTCAGAAAATGTTTTGAGGTCCTTTTCATGACTTTAACTTGAGCACTGACCTGATTTTGCATTCTGTAAGTGCTACATGTTGGGGTGATGACAACAGATGAGGTATTCTGTTATTATCAGTTAACTTTGTGATTTGAAACTTTCAAAACTTTGTCAGCAATATTACTCTAACTATGGCACTGACACGTTTCTTGAATACAGTAAGTGCTAATAGTTGGGGTAGTTTTGCTGTCTTTAGTATACACTGTGGAAGATAGAACCATATTGTTGGAAGGTATTTCTGTCAGTGCACTGTATTTTGGAAAGTACAGTTTCAAGTCATTTGTCCTACCTTAACTTTAGCACTCACTTGATTCTAAAAATCAGTAAGTGCTACATGTTGGGGCAAGTATACCTGACTGAATCTACTGTGTGTCCAAAAACATTCCATTTCCAAAATGGTCAAGGGACATGTCTGTTTTTCTGGTCCACCTTAAACCTTTCTGTTGGCGCATGAAGAAATTGTTTTATGTGGTACTACCTGAGCAACATTGAGGTTCTAGTGTGTTTATCACATGCAGATCGCCTCAAACAGAACCACTGATGGTTATTGACTTCACAAGTGCTTCTCTTTGAATTGACTTGGTTGTGAGATTTTCATCTGTAATATTTGCACGAGTTTTGTCTGCATTACGAGCCCAAAATATTAGTGTTATACTTTGAGAAATGTACACCAACTAAATATCCTAATCCAGAAAATGTTTTGAGGCAAGTGAGGAAGTGCTTCTCTTTGAATTGACTTGGTTGTGAGATTTTCATCTGTAATATTTGCACGAGTTTTGTCTGCATTACGAGCCCAAAATATTAGTGTTATACTTTGAGAAATGTACACCAACTAAATATCCTAATCCAGAAAATGTTTTGAGGTCCTTTTCATGACTTTAACTTGAGCACTGACCTGATTTTGCACTCTGTAAGTGCTACATGTTGGGGTGATGACAACAGACGAGGTATTCTGTTATTATCAGTTAACTTTGTGATTTGAAACTTTCAAAACTTTGTCAGCAATATTACTCTAACACTGGCACTGACATTTTTGTTGAATACAGTAAGTGCTAATTGTTGGGGTAGTTTTGCTGTCTTTAGTATACACTGTGGAAGAAAGAGGTAAATTGTTGAATATGTTTCTGTCTGTGCACTGTACTTTGGAAAGTACAGTTTCAAGTCACCCGACATTACATAATTATTCTTTGAAAATTTTGTCTGCTATATGACTTTAACATTGGCACTGACATGTTTCTTGAATACAGTAAGTGCTAAGTTATGGGGTAATTTTGTTGTCTTTAGTATACAGTTGGAGAAATTAGAACCAAATTGTTGAATATGTTTCTGTCTACGTTTCTGTCTGTGCACTTTGGAAAGTACATTTTCAAGTCATTTGTCCTACCTTAACTTTAGCACTCACTTGATTCTAAAAATCAGTAAGTGCTACATGCTGGGGCAAGTATACCTGACTGAATCTACTGTGTATCCAAAAACATTCCATTTCCAAAATGGTCATGAGATTGACTTGGTTGTGAGATTTTCATCAGTAATATTTGCACGAGTTTTGTCTGCATTACGAGCCACACATATTAGTGTTATATTTAGAGAAAAGTACACCAACTAAATATCCTAATCCAGAAAATGTTTTGAGGTCATTTTCATGACTTTAACTTGAGCACTGACCTGATTTTGCATTCTGTAAGTGCTACATGTTGGGGTGATGACAACAGACGAGGTATTCTGTTATTATCAGTTAACTTTGTGATTTGAAACTTTCAAAACTTTGGCAGCAATATTACTCTAACACTGGCACTGACATTTTTGTTGAATACAGTAAGTGCTAATTGTTGGGGTAGTTTTGCTGTCTTTAGTATACACTGTGGAAGATGGACGCAAATTGTTGAATATGTTTCTGTCTGTGCACTTTGGAAAGTACAGTTTCAAGTCACCCGACATTACATAATTATTCTTTGAAAATTTTGTCTGCTATATGACTTTAACATTGGCACTGACATGTTTCTTGAATACAGTAAGTGCTAAGTTCTGGGGTAATTTTGTTGTCTTTAGTATACAGTGGGAGAAATGAGAACCAAATTGTTGAATATTTTTCTGTCTGTGCACTTTGGAAAGTACAGTTTCAAGTCATTTGTCCTACCTTAACTTTAGCACTCACTTGATTCTAAAAATCGGTAAGTGCTACATGTTTGGGCAAGTATACCTGACTGAATCTACTGTGTGTCAAAAAACATTCCATTTCCAAAATGCTCAATGGACATGTCTGTTTTTCTGGTCCAACTTGCACCTTCCAATGGGTGCATGAAGAAATTATTTCATGTTTCTGAGCAACGTCGAGGTTCTGGTGAGTTTATCACATGCAGATCGCCTCAAAAAGAACCACTGATGGTTCTTGACTTCACAAGTGCTTCTCTTTGAGGTTGACTTGGTTGTGAGATTTTTATCAGTAATATTTGCTCGAGTTTTGTCTGCATTACGAGCCAAACATATTACTGTTATATTTGGAGAAAAGTACACCAAGTAAATATCCTAATCCAGAAAATGTTTTGAGGTCCTTTTCATGACTTTAACTTGAGCACTGACCTGATTTTGCATTCTGTAAGTGCTACATGTTGGGGTGATGACAACAGATGAGGTATTCTGTTATTATCAGTTAACTTTGTGATTTGAAACTTTCAAAACTTTGTCAGCAATATTACTCTAACTATGGCACTGACACGTTTCTTGAATACAGTAAGTGCTAATAGTTGGGGTAGTTTTGCTGTCTTTAGTATACACTGTGGAAGATAGAACCATATTGTTGGAAGGTATTTCTGTCAGTGCACTGTATTTTGGAAAGTACAGTTTCAAGTCATTTGTCCTACCTTAACTTTAGCACTCACTTGATTCTAAAAATCAGTAAGTGCTACATGTTGGGGCAAGTATACCTGACTGAATCTACTGTGTGTCCAAAAACATTCCATTTCCAAAATGGTCAATGGACATGTCTGTTTTTCTGGTCCACCTTAAACCTTTCTTTTGGTGCATGAAGAAATTGTTTTATGTGGTACTATCTGAGCAACATTGAGGTTCTGGAGAGTTTATCACATGCAGATCACCTCAAACAGAACCACTGATGGTTCTTGGCTTCACAAGTGCTTCTCTTTGAGGTTGACTTGGTTGTGAGATTTTCATCATTAATATTTGCACGAGTTTCTTCTGCATTACAATCCCAACATATTAGTGTTATATTTGGCGAAAAGTACACCAACTAAATATCCTAATCCAGAAAATGTTTTGAGGTCCTTTTCATGACTTTAACTTGAGCACTGACCTGATTTGCATTCTGTAAGTGCTACATGTTGGGGTGATGACAACAGACGAGGTATTCTGTTATTATCAGTTGTCTTTTCGATTTGATACTTTCAAAACTTTGTCAGCAATATTACTCTAACAATGACACTGACACGTTTCTTGAATACAGTAAGTGCTAATTGTTGGGGTAGTTTTGCTGTCTTTAGTATACACTTTGGAAGAAAGAGGTACATTCTATAATATGTTTCTGTCTGTTCACTGTACTTTGGAAAGTACAGTTTCAAGTCGTTTGTCCTACCTTAACTTTAGCACTCACTTGATTCTAAAAATCGGTAAGTGCTACATGTTTGGGCAAGTATACCTGACTGAATCTACTTTGTGTCCAAAAACATTCCATTTCAAAAAAGCTCAATGGACATGTCTGTTTTTCTGGTCCAACTTTCACCTTCCAATGGGTGCATGAAGAAATTGTTTCATGTGCCTGAGCAACGTCGAGGTTCTGGTGAGTTTATCACATGCAGATAGCCTCAAACAGAACCACTGATGGTTCTTGACTTCACAAGTGCTTCTCTTTGAGGTTGACTTGGTTGTGAGATTTTCATCAGTAATACTTCCATGAGTTTTGTCTGCATCACAAGCCCAACATATTAGCGTTAAATTTAGAGAAAGGTGCATCAACTAAATATCCTAATTCAGCAAATGTTTTGAGGTCCTTTTCATGACTTTAACTTGAGCACTGACATGATTTTGAATTCTGTAAGTGCTACATGTTGGGGTGATTACAACAGACACATTCTGTACTTCTGTGAATATGAAAGTTACATTTGTGATTTGGTACATTAAATACTTTGGCAGCAATATTACTCTAACACTGGCACTGACGTTTTTGTTGAATACAGTAAGTGCTAATTGTTGGGGTAGTTTTGCTGTCTTTAGTATACACTGTGGAAGATAGACGCAAATTGTTGAATATGTTTCTGTCTGTGCACTGTACTTTGGAAAGTACAGTTTCAAGTCATTTGTCCTACCTTAACTTTAGCACTCACTTGATTCTAAAAATCAGTAAGTGCTACATGTTGGGGCAAGTATACCTGACTGAATCTACTGTGTATCCAAAAACATTCCATTTCCAAAATGGTCAATGGACAAGTCTGTTTTTCTGGTCCACCTTAAACCTTTCTTTTGGTGCATGAAGAAATTGTTTTATGTGGTACTACCTGAGCAACGTTAAGGTTCTGGTGAGTTTATCAAATGCAGATAGCCTCAAATAGAACCACTGATGGTTCTTGACTTCACAAGTGCTTCTCTTTGAGGTTGACCTGGTTGTGAGATTTTCATCAGTAATATTTGCATGAATTTAGTCTGCATTACTAGCCCAACATATTAGTGTTAATTTTGGAGAAAGGTACACCAACTAAATATCCTAATCCAGCAAATGTTTTGAGGTCCTTTTCATGACTTTAACTTGAGCACTGACATGATTTTGCATTCTGTAAGTGCTACATGTTGGGGTGATTACAACAGACACAGACTTCAGTGAATATGCAAGTTACATTTGTGATTTGGTACTTTCAAAACTTTGTCAGCATAATTACTCTAACACTGGCACTGACATTTTTGTTGAATACAGTAAGTGCTAATTGTTGGGGTAGTTTTGCTGTCTTTAGTATACAGTACACTGTGGAAGATAGACGCAAATTGTTGAATATGTTTCTGTCTGTGCACTTTGGAAAGTACAGTTTCAAGTCATTTGTCCTACCTTAACTTTAGCACTCACTTGATTCTAAAAATCAGTAAGTGCTACATGTTGGGGCAAGTATACCTGACTGAATCTACTGTGTGTCCAAAAACATTCTATTTCCAAAATGTTGAATGGATATGTGTGTTTTTCTGGTCCATCTTGCACCTTTTAATGGGTGTATGAAGCAATTATTTTATGTGGTACTACCTGAGCAACGTTGAGGTTCTGGTGAGTTTATCACATGCAATTCACTTCAAACAAAAACACTGATGGTTCCTGACTTCACAAGTGCTTCTCTTTGGGGTTGTATTGGTTGTGAACTTTTTATTAATATTTCCTGTATGAGGTTTGTCTGCCCAACATATTAAACTTTTAATCTGAGTATTGGAGAAAGGTATATCAACTACATGTCCCGATATAATAAATGTATTGTGGTCCTTTTCTTCACTTTAACTTGAGCACTGACATGATTTTGCATTCTGTAAGTGCTACATGTTGGGGTGATTACAACAGACACAGACTTCAGTGAATATGCAAGTTACATTTGTGATTTGGTACTTTCAAACCTTTGTCAGCATAATTACTCTAACACTGGCACTGACATGATGCTTGTATGCCGTAAGTGCTAACTGTTGGGGTAGTTTTGCTGTCTTCATAAATGGAAAGCCAAACATGTTGAATTTATTTCTCTACACTGTTGGTGGATGGAAAAAACGTTTCCAGACATTTGTCCTACCTTAACTTTAGCATTAATTTGATTCTCAAAAACATTAAGGGCTAATTGTTAGAGTGCAGCACCAAGTGGAGAAATGCCATGGTCTTTGTAGCTACAGTATAGAGATCCTTGTGCATGTCTTGTGGCTTGGATGATTTCTCATTGAAACCAGCATCATGAAGTAAACATGCTGAAAACCAATGGAACACTTCACAGCTCCCAACGGTCTGCATTACCTTGAAACTGAGAACTGGAAGGTGGAGCTCACAGGTAACTGATCCATTCGGCATAAAAGGTGGGCCTACTTGTTCAGAAAAGAAGATGTGTTCCTAAAGTGAACACAGAGAATGAAGAGTAAAATAAAATTTCTTCCAGAGTGCAAAGAGGAAAGGGCTCGAGGGACATTTCTATTTTTCTGGTCCGCGTGGAACATTGACCTGTCGATGGGTGCATGAAGAAATAGTTTTATGAGGGTCTACCTGAGCAATGCCAAGGTTTGTATTTTAAAATTCTTGTGAGATAATCAATTGCTGCTGATCAACTCAAACAGAACCACTGATGGCTCTTGACTTCACAAGTCCTTCTCTTTGAGCTCTTTGAGGTTGACGTTGTTGTCAGCTTGTCATCAATAACACCTGTATGGCTTTTTGGTCTGAATTAGAAACCCGACATATTACATAATTATTCTTTGAAAATTTTGTCTGCTATATTACTCTAACATTGGCACTGACATGTTTCTTGAATACAGTAAGTTCTAAGTTCTGCGGTAATTTTGTTGTCTTTAGTACACAATGGGAGAAATGAGAACCAAATTGTTGAATATTTTTCTGTCTGTGCACTTTGGAAAGTACAGTTTCAAGTCATTTGTCCTACCTTAACTTTAGCACTCACTTGATTCTAAAAATCAGTAAGTGCTACATGTTGGGGCAAGTACCTGACTGAATCTACTGTGTCCAAATTGTTCAATTTCCAAAATGTTCAATGTCTGTTTTTCTGGTCCATCTTGCACCTTTCAATGGGTGCATGAAGAAATTGTTGTATGTGGTACTACCTGAGCAACGCTGAGGTTCTGGTGAGTTTATCACATGCAGATCACCTCAAACAGAACCACTGATGGTTATTGACTTCACAAGTGCTTCTCTTTGAGGTTGACTTGGTTGTGAGATTTTCATCAGTAATATTTGCATGAGTTTTGTCCGCATTACTAGCCCAACATATTACTGTAATGTTAAATTTGGAGAAAGGTACACCAACTAAATATCCTAATCCAACAAATGTTTTGAGGTCCTTTTCATGACTTTAACTTGAGCACTGACATGATTTTGAATTCTGTAAGTGCTACATGTTGGGGTGATTACAACAGACACATTCTGTACTTCTGTGAATATGAAAGTTACATTTGTGATTTGGTACATTACAAACTTTGGCAGCAATATTACTCTAACACTGGCACTGACATTTTTGTTGAATACAGTAAGTGCTAATTGTTGGGGTAGTTTTGCTGTCTTTAGTATACACTGTGGAAGATAGACGCAAATTGTTGAATATGTTTCTGTCTGTGCACTGTACTTTGGAAAGTACAGTTTCAAGTCATTTGTCCTACCTTAACTTTAGCACTCACTTGATTCTAAAAATCAGTAAACTTTAACTTGAGCACTGCCATGATTTTGCATTCTGTAAGTGCTACATGTTGGGGTGATTACAACAGACACAGACTTCAGTGAATATGCAAGTTACATTTGTGATTTGGTACTTTCAAAACTTTGTCAGCATAATTACTCTAACACTGGCACTGACATGATGCTTGTATGCCGTAAGTGCTAACTGTTGGGGTAGTTTTGCTGTCTTCATAAATGGAAAGCCAAACATGTTGAATTTATTTCTCTACACTGTTGGTGGATGGAAAAAACGTTTCCAGACATTTGTCCTACCTTAACTTTAGCATTAATTTGATTCTAAAAAACATTAAGTGCTAATTGTGTAGCACCAAGTGGAGAAATGCCATGGTCTTTGTAGCTACAGTATAGAGATCCTTGTGCATGTCTTGTGGCTTGGATGATTTCTCATTGAAACCAGCATCATGAAGTAAACATGCTGAAAACCAATGGACCACTTCACAGCTCCCAACGATCTGCATTACCTTGAAACTGAGAACTGGAAGGTGGAGCTCACAGGTAACTGATCCATTCGGCATAAAAGGTGGGCCTACTTGTTCAGAAAAGAAGATGTGTTCCTAAAGTGAACACGGAGAATGAAGAGTAAAATAAAATTTCTTCCAGAGTGCAAAGAGGAAAGGGCTCGAGGGACATTTCTATTTTTCTGGTCCACGTGGAACATTGACCTGTCGATGGGTGCATGAAGAAATAGTTTTATGAGGGTCTACCTGAGCAATGCCAAGGTTTGTATTTTAAAATTCTTGTGAGATAATCAATTGCTGCTGATCAACTCAAACAGAACCACTGATGGCTCTTGACTTCACAAGTCCTTCTCTTTGAGCTCTTTGAGGTTGACGTTGTTGTCAGCTTGTCATCAATAACACCTGTATGGCTTTTTGGTCTGAATTAGAAACCCGACATATTACATAATTATTCTTTGAAAATTTTGTCTGCTATATTACTCTAACATTGGCACTGACATGTTTCTTGAATACAGTAAGTGCTAAGTTCTCGGGTAATTTTGTTGTCTTTAGTATACAGTGGGAGAAATGAGAACCAAATTGTTGAATATTTTTCTGTCTGTGCACTTTGGAAAGTACAGTTTCAAGTCATTTGTCCTACCTTAACTTTAGCACTCACTTGATTCTAAAAATCAGTAAGTGCTACATGTTGGGGCAAGTATACCTGACTGAATCTACTGTGTATCCAAAAACATTCCATTTCCAAAATGGTCAATGGACATGTCTGTTTTTCTGGTCCACCTTAAACCTTTCTTTTGGTGCATGAAGAAATTGTTTTATGTGGTACTACCTGAGCAACGCTGAGGTTCTGGTGAGTTTATCACATGCAGATCACCTCAAACAGAACCGATGATGGTTCTTGACTTCACAAGTGCTTCTCTTTGAGGTTGACTTGGTTGTGAGATTTTCATCAGTAATATTTGCACAAGTTTTGTCCGCATTACTAGCCCAACATATTACTGTAATGTTAAATTTGGAGAAAGGTACACCAACTAAATATCCTAAACCAGCAAATGTTTTGAGGTCCTTTTCATGACTTTAACTTGAGCACTGACCTGATTTTGAATCATGTAAGTGCTACATGTTGGGGTGATGACAACAGACAATGTATTCTGTTATTATCAGTTAACGTATGATTTGATACTTTCAAAACTTTGTCAGCAATATTACTCTAACAATGGCACTGACACGTTTCTTGAATACAGTAAGTGCTAATTGTTGGGGTAGTTTTGCTGTCTTTAGTATGCATTGGGGAAGATAGAAGCAAATTGTTGGAAGGTATTTCTGTCTGTGCACTGTACTTTGGAAAGTACAGTTTCAATTCATTTGTTCTACCTTAACTTTAGCACTCACTTGATTCTAAAAATCAGTAAGTGCTACATGTTGGGGCAAGTATACCTGACTGAATCTACTGTGTCCAAAAACATTCCATTTCCAAAATGCTCAATGTCTGTTTTTCTGGTCCATCTTGCACCTTTCAATGGGTGCATGAAGAAATTGTTTTATGTGGTACTACCGGAGCAACATTGAGGTTCTGGAGAGTTTATCACATGCAGATCACCTCAAACAGAACCACTGATGGTTCTTGGCTTCACAAGTGCTTCTCTTTGAGGTTGTCTTGGTTGTGAGATTTTCATCAGTAATATTTGCATGAGTTTAGTCTGCATTACTAGCCCAACATGTTAGTGTTAAATTTGGAGAAAGGTACACCAACTAAATATCCTAATCCAACAAATGTTTTGAGGTCCTTTTCATGACTTTAACTTGAGCACTGACATGATTTTGAATTCTGTAAGTGCTACATGTTGGGGTGATTACAACAGACACATTCTGTACTTCTGTGAATATGAAAGTTACATTTGTGATTTGGTACATTACAAACTTTGGCAGCAATATTACTCTAACACTGGCACTGACATTTTTGTTGAATACAGTAAGTGCTAATTGTTGGGGTAGTTTTGCTGTCTTTAGTATACACTGTGGAAGATAGACGCAAATTGTTGAATATGTTTCTGTCTGTGCACTGTACTTTGGGAAGTACAGTTTCAAGTCATTTGTCCTTTCTTACCATTACCTTACCCTACACTGATGGTTCCTGACTTCACAAGTGCTTCTCTTTGGGGTTGTATTGGTTGAGAACTTTTTATTAATATTTCCTGTATGAGGTTTGTCTGCTCAACATATTAAACTTTTAATCTGAGTATTGGAGAAAGGTATATCAACTACATGTCCCGATATAATAAATGTATTGTGGTCCTTTTCTTCACTTTAACTTGAGCACTGACATGATTTTGCATTCTGTAAGTGCTACATGTTGGGGTGATTACAACAGACACAGACTTCAGTGAATATGCAAGTTACATTTGTGATTTGGTACTTTCAAACCTTTGTCAGCATAATTACTCTAACACTGGCACTGACATGATGCTTGTATGAAATTGTTTTATGTGGTACTACCTGAGCAACGTTAAGGTTCTGGTGAGTTTATCACATGCAGATAGCCTCAAACAGAACCACTGATGGTTCTTGACTTCATAAGTGCTTCTCTTTGAGGTTGACTTGGTTGTGACATTTTCAACAGTAATACTTCCATGACTTTCCTCTGCATTACGAGCCCAACACCTATGTAATGTGACATTTGGTGAAAGGTACATCAACTAAATGTCCTAATCCAGCAAATGTTTTGAGGTCCTTTTCATGATTTTACCTTGAGCACTGACCTGATTTTGCATTCTGTAAAAGCTAAATTTTGTGGTGATGACAACAGACAAAGTATTCTGTTATTATCAGTTAACTTTGTGATTTGATACTTTCAAAACTTTGTCAGCAATATTACTCTAACAATGGCACTGACACGTTTCTTGAATACAGTAAGTGCTAATAGTTGGGGTAGTTTTGCTGTCTTTAGTATACACTGGGGCAGGACGTCCTCCCCGACCCGGAGAGGGCATGCTACCCTTTTCCGGCTCAAGACCATGGCCTTGACCATGGTCAAAATGGGTTCCTTTATGGGATAACCATATGGGTCTCATGCAGTTTGCCCAGATAAATCCCATGCCCACTCATTACCCAACTAGCCCACAATAACCCCATGTGGGGCCCAACTATTTATGCTGGCTGGGCTGCGGCTCTGGAGCTACATGCGGCTCTTTGGTCCCTCTGCAGCGGCTCTTTCAAGCTTTGACCACAACTAACATAAAACTGATTTTTACTGGTTGTTAAACAAACAACAACCAAAAAGGACTCGTTTTAGCTGTTTCCCTGTTGTTTCATTTGCAAATATGTGAATACTGAATCTAGAACAAGGAGTAAAACATGCTCACTTTAACATCATGCTTTATTTTTATACTTCTTTAATTTTTCCACAATAAAAAAAATTGCATAGGTCTGCATGGCTCATAGCTTTTATTAATTAAAAAAATGTCCCTTCTCCCTCTTTACAAAAAGCTGGTCTTTTCATTAGTCTTAATTTGTAAAAAATATCAAATTTTGAAAATCATTAGATATTTTTGGCTTTATAATGTAAGCCCTAGTGGCCACAAAAGCCCCCTCCAACAAACCTAAAGCGGCCCACCGAATGATAATCACAGTTGTTTTATTTTTTTTAATTAATTTATTAATTTTAAAGTAAAATACAAAACAAAAGTTGTAGCAGGTTGTTACGGCTCTAAACACTTTTAGTTTAGTGAACTAAGGCGTAAATGGCTCTTTTGATAGTAAAGGTGGCAGACCCCTGGCCTATAGGAATGTATATCGCCTGCCAACTTTTATTCAATATAGCTTAAACTAAAATCCTCTTATTGTGCCATGTGCTCAGAGTCTGTGTTGAGGATGACTCTCAGCTACCACTGCACCCATTTTAGTTCAGCGTCTGTAAAATTGACCTGGTCACTTGGCTGTGGCAGCCATCTTTAATCAAGCTCCAAAAACTGATCAGTTGATCGTTTTCTCATGAGAAGTTTTGCTGATGCAGGTTAACAAAGACGAGATGAAAAAAAAAGCTCACGTCGACTAAATTTGTCTCATATTTCTTCGCGCAGCCGAGGTGGTGCCACGTCTGAACATAAATCAAAATATTTTTCATCCTACAAGCTGGATCCCATTTTATCTCCACAATCATCCTCCACCCCCACCTGTGCACACTCCCAAGCCCCCCTGTCGGGGTCATGACGTCTGCACCACTCCATCTCTCCTGTATCCGCCTGTGGATGACTTTAAATCACAACGTTTCACTCACCAGCCTGGCGGATTTCACAGGCTGGGTTCTTCATTTTTCACATTTGAGCTCCACCGCTTGACTTTATTTGCTTTCTTTAAGAGTTCCTTTCCAATGAAGGGAAGAAGAAAAAAATAGAAATGCGTGTTTGATTTCTAGTTGACTGCTACTCCTGGAATGAACAGTAAATAACAAACCTGTGGGAGTCCAGTGTTTTCTGCAGCTTCTGGACTTCCAAGATGGCACCCAATCAGGCCCCCCTGCAGCCCCCCTGATGAGCACCAGGAGCAGAAAAGGCAGCAGACGTGCTCCATTCACTGCTGGAGCATTTATTGCTTCATGCTTCTAGTAATTTATTTAAGTCAAGACCAGGGGCGGCTGGCCAATAGGGGGGCGCTAGGGCGCCGCCCCACTGGAACTTCTGGACCCCTTTATATTCAAGACTTTTAAAAAAATTAATCAAAATGAAATAATGAAATGAAATTTTTCTAAATATATGCATATATGTTTTTAGTTGTGTAGGATAAATATTTTATGAGTAATGATGAGTTATATAGAATAGAATAGAATATATCTTTATTGGCATATTTGCACCAAGGTACAAAGTTTTGCAATTGGCGCGCGCACCATCCGAAGAGGGACGTGCGCACGGAAGCCGCAGCAGTATAAAACCGCGCCACCAACAATCAGATATGGAAAAAGGAACATACAGTCGGATAATCATTGGTATTCAAAAAAGAATCTATCACATTTTGTCTTAGGACACTCTATGATAAAGTCGAAAAAACTCTACCAGCTTCAGCACGGATAAAGACAAAGACATGTTGCATTTGATGGCAAGCAGGGAGATAGTCCGTGAGTAATCATTTCAGATAAGCACAGTCTGCAGATGGCCTCAGCTCGGCTCCATCTGAATGCACACAGAGACCTCTGGGGGGAGGGGGGGCAGCGACAGTTTTCAACAGCTTTCGACTCCAGGAGAAGTTTTCAGTCAGCCTCTTTCCAAGGTTGCTCAGAGTCCCGATTAGATAAGTTACTTTATTTATTTTCAGGCCAGGCTACAGTGTACTTTGACTGCAGCCTTGAAGTCCAGGTGCTGTCTGGGTCCAAATCGCCGAATCATGTGAGGTTCCGAGCTACAAATCCCCATCTGTGCCCTGATGGAGGCCGGACGGCTGTAAACGAGTCCCAAAACGCACCGCAGGTCCGCGGCTGTCCACCACTGCTCCCATCGTGCGGTTCAGCTCGTACAACAGCTGGGTCGTTGAGGTCATAGCCCGGATCAAAGAATCTTGTTGAGCAGGAAGTTTCGCCAGCGCGTTGATCGCCGCGGCAGCCTTCCTCAGCTTCCAGTAGCAGAAACCTCCGCAAATGCCAAAAAGCAGAGCAGCTGCCACCAATATTCCAATAATCCACAAATCTTCCACGTCTTCGACAGAAAGAACGGTCAGGCACATTAACTTCCAGTCGCCCCACGAGTCCATAATGTACCCCACCGCATGCGTGTCGAGGGGGCAAGCCGGCTCTCCTGGTCCGGTGCGCTTCGTGGAAAAAATGTTATCAATAGAGGAAACAGCCCACGCAATTAAATCCATTTCAAATTGGTTCGAGTGAGCACTGAAGAGTTACAGACGAGACAAAAATGCAAAAGCAGGGAGGAGGGAAGCTTTAGGGAGGAGAGGAGCAAAAAGAGATGCGACCTGCTTTGCCAAGTGCCGGAAGTAGAAATGACAAAAAACGTTTCAAAAAACGTTTTTTGATTGGTGACGTATTTCCTGTTTTGGGGCGCATGAATCTTATCCATAGACTCTCGTTATAAGTGGTGCATGCACAGTTATTCCACGACGTTACAAAACAATGGGAAGATGCTGGGCGCAGTTTTCACCGCCCTGAACAGTCCAACGTGAGCTGTACATACCGATCTCATGTTTCCGGCTGTTTATTTATTTATTCATTTATTTTATTTTATTTTTGTAATCAAGCCGTGCGGTCAGTGACTCAAGCAGGCTTGCTCAGGTAAGTTTTAAATCAGTGAAAGCCCTTTATCTAATGTCTATTTGCATTTCTGACTGATATGCCTCTCAAATTAGATGGCTGTTTGTGAAAAAAGCCTTCAGCTGACCGTTTATTCTAAAAGTGGCAACTGGTGATTTGTTTTTTTCTTTGTTTGTTTGTGGAGTTAGGTTGCCAGCGCAGGTTATTGTACAGTATTGGACTCTGATGGCTACATTTATTTTAATTTGCTTATAAAAAATGATCAAACATTAATAATTTTATATACTAAATGTCACTTGTGGTGTTTTACTATTTCTTAACACTGTATTGATCTGGAGAATGAAAACAAAGCCTCTTGCAAGTAGAAATGCAGAAATGTTTTAATCTCACTTATTTTCCTTTCTATAATTTATATATAATTTATTCATTTATATATATTTGTTTGTTCTTTGTTGTTTTAGTGAGTCAAATTGGTTCTTCTCATCCTGAGCATTTAATTGTTCTGTTGACCTTGTATTAATCTGCATTTGATTAAAAAAAGCATATTTGAACTTGGGAACAAATTTTCATTTTGGAGAAATAGCTCCCCCGGTGGACATTTCAGGAACTGCCACTGGTGTCGTCTCTGCTCCAGATGTTTTCATGTTTTCTCTTCTTTATTCTAACTCCTAGGTTTTTATTTGTGAATGACTCAGTGGAAGAGGCGTTCTGGAGACAGATCCTGATCGTCCAGGATAATTTAAGTCTCAGGTGACCTCACCTCTGCCTGAAGAAACTCCAGGAAGCTTTTTCAAAGTCAAAGTCAAAGTCAACTTTATTGTCAGAACTACCTGTATGTACAGGACATACACAGGATTGAAATTGCGTTTCTCTCAGTCCCTCGGTGCAACAGTAACCATTTAAACACTAAAACACTAAAACATTTAATAAACATAAGCATAAAATAGTAAAAGTGTAACACTGTCCTGAGTTTTTGCATAGTAGTATAAAAGTATGAAAATTTACACCAACACTAAAACACTAAACATTTAATGAACATAAGCATAAAATGAAATAATAAAAGTGTAATACTGTCCTGAGTTTTTGCATAGTAGTATAAAAAGTATAAAAAGTATATATAATAATATAATAAACTTTATTTGTATAGCACCTTCCTACAATGCCTTGCATTGACCAAGGTGCTTAACAGGATAAAAAGATGAATAAACTGGAACAATAAATCAATGAAAATAGAATAAGAAACAACAGCAATAAAAGAAGCAATGGAAATAAAAAATGCTACATACTAAAATAACACAAGTAATAAAAGTTACACGCTGAAAGCTTTTTTGAACAAGTGGAAATAAAAAGGCAATGGAAATTAAAAAATGTTACATATTAAAATACCAGAAGTAATAAAAGTTACACACTGGAAGCTTATTTGAGCAAGTGGAAATAAAAAGGCAATGGAAATAAAAAATGCTACATACTAAACTACCAAAAGTAATAAAAGTTACACACTGAAAGCTTTTTTACACACTGAAAGCTTTTTTGAACAAGTGGGTCTTCAGTCTGGTTTTGAACAGAGTCAGATCAGAGGTGGCACGCAGCTCAAGGGGGAGGCTGTTCCAGGCTTTTGGGCCGGCAACAGAAAATG
>JBBPBX010066202.1:0-19735 GCA_038048925.1 Garcialebias charrua | reverse complement strand
AAAGGACTATCTCCTGACTGAGTTTCAAAATAAAACTCCCAGAAAACAAATTCTTTCAGAAATGAGTGAGTGAGTCACAGCAAGGCTTTACTATAACTCTGCTGAGAAACGTAGGTCTAATTGACACAATGACCACCACGTTTCCAGCTTTTTCCAGAGGAGAAAACCAGTTGTTGAGTTAGTAGTCCCTCTTTGCATTTGACATGAATGCATGTATTACTGTCTCCAGGTTATTTTGGGACAATATGGGCTTCCGCTTAGACAGTCGCCTCAGCTGGAAAAAACAGGATTTAACAATCATGTTTACATGACTGTTGAGTTTCATGTAAGGATCCATTATTACTTCCAGATTTGTGACTTTTTGTTTTTCTGACAAGGCTAGAGCAGAAAGGTTGATGCAGTAGTTCATGATCATGTCGTTGGGAGGGAACAACATGACTTCAGATTTCTTTTCATTGAAACTTTAAGAAATTTAAAAGCATCCAGTCCCTGATGTAAGCCAGGCAGTCAAGCAGAGGTTGAATAGAGTGTGTACCATTTTGTCTTAGGCGGAAGTAAATTTGACAGTCATCGGCATAGAAGTGAAAAGGTATGTTGTGTTTCCGGGAAATAGCACCAATTGGCAGCAGGTATAAAGAGAATAGGAAAGGACCCAGGATGGACTCCTGCAGAACCCCCCATTTAAGCGCTGCCACTGCAGAATTTAAATATTTGATAAAACACAAAAGGATCTGTCAGCGAGGTAGGATCTGAACCGATTGAGGGCTGACCCTGTGATGCCCACCCACTGCTCCAAGCTAGCAAGGAGGATCTCATGGTCGAAGGTGTTGAAAGCGGCTGTAAGGCCCATAGGACAAGCAGCACAGAATCACCAATATCTGTGGATAAGAAGATGTCATTAAAAACCATAGGGTAGTTTCAGTGCTGTGGAGAGGTTTAAGCCAGATTGGAATAACTCAAGGATAGTGTGATCTTCCAGGAAGCACTTCAACTGGGACTCAACTATTTTTTTCCTAAAGTTTACAAACAAATGGGAGTCTGGAGACAGGCCTGAAGTTAGATATGACTGAGGGGTCAAGGTTGTTTTTTCAGGAGAGGTTGAACAGCAGCATGTTTAAAGGTTTTTGGCACCACATCAGTGGTTAAACTGCTTTCACAATAGCAAGAATGGAAGGATCTAGAGTAGGAAAAATCTCCTTTAGTAGTCAGAGGGATCACATCAAAGGGGGCACCAGAAGGTTTCAAGCTGCACATGAACTACTGTAGAGAAGACTGAGAGACTGGTTCAAAATGGTCAAATACAGCTACAGATTGAGGTGGGATAGATGGATCATGAGTTGGAGGGGAAATGAGAGCCCGGGTGGTTGCAATGTTTTCTAAAAAGAAATGTAGGAAGTTCTCGCACAGCTCAGTCAAGGCTTCCAAAGGTGATGGTTCAGTGAGGTGTAGAACAGCGTTTAGGGTAGAGAAGAGAACTCGTGGGTTGTGAGAGTTTGAGGCAATGACATCAGAAAAGTATTTAGCCTTAGCAGTTTTTACTGCTTTCTGATAATGGCGTCAACTCTCTTTCAGTATTTGAAAAGAGACCTGCAACCTGTCTTTCCTCCATTTGCGCTCTGCCCTCCTACACTGCGGTCTAACTGCCTTGGTGACATCATTCAGCCAAGGTTCTGCTCTGAGTTTTGATTTTCTAGTTTTAACAGGAGCAACATGATCCAGAGCCTTTCAGCAGACCGAGTTGAACTGGGATGTCAGCTCCTCAGTGGTGGAAAGAAACACGGGGGGCTGAATTATCATTTTAGAGTTGTAAACATCTGTGAAACATGTGGCAGTGAAGTGCTTAATAGCCCGGCTGCGATGTGTAAGAACGCATGGTTTAGGAGTTAGCTGGGGGAGGGTGAACTCAACCAGAAAGGCATGTGGTCTGAAAACACATTGTCACCGATTTCAAGATTAGTAACAGTCATAACACGAAATAAAACAAGGTCCAGTGTATGTCGGCGCTCTTTGGTGGGACCGTTTACATGCTGGTTTAGATTAAATGAGTCCAATAAATCTAAAAAGTCCTTTACCAAGGGTTTCTCATGATAGCACACATGCAAATTAAAGTCCCCAAGGATGACAACATGTTCATATTTTGGTATGATTTCAGCCAGAAATGCAGAAAATTAATTTGTGAAATCCTCAGATCAAGGTGGGTGGTAGACGAGTGCACATAAAGCCACAGGCAAAGGTGGGCACAGACCGCTAGGGGAGCGCTAAATCGCTATTCCGCTTACAGTGGACCTAAACTTTTTGTCAGCGTTTTTGTGAATTGACTAACTTTTATAATTCATAAGCGGATTTCTGCTATTTTTATTTAAAATGCAGTACCGCTAATAACTAATTATCTATCAGTAAAAACCAATAAACTTATTTACAAGCTCATAATGCTGCTTGTTTTACCTTTTTCCCTACCGTAAACAGCAGAGAGGAGGAGGGTGTGAGGGTGAGGGAGGGTTGGAGGGGGGAGGGAGCAGAGGGGGGGATCTACCATGTAGGTAAATGCCTGGGGATCCCATCAGCATGAGGCCCCGGCCCCGCCGCGCCCCGGCCAGTCACCTAATTCCTAACATTGATCCTGCTTGTTAATCTACATTTAACATAAAAATAATTATAGTTACGATGAAAACAATCATTAAATAAGCAATTTAAAAAACGGTTGATTTCATTATCCCCCTACTAAAAATGGACTATTCCATCTCGACAGCTTCCGGGTTAGAGGTGAACTCAGAGGCTAATTCCGTGGCTAGCTGTTTGTGCTGGGTACTTGGACAAATCCTTAGAATACCCAGCTGTTTCAAGCCAAATTAACGCGGCCGGGGGATTCTATTTTGTGTTCTGTGTATACCACGCGACGGTGAGTCGTTATTTTCATGTATTTTTATTACTTTTCATTAAATCTGTTGAGTACCTATAGACGCTAACTGTCTGCCGGTTGGTTGTGGGTTACTAATGGAAATCCTTAGAAAACCCAGCTGTTTCAAGCCAAATTAACGTGGCCGAAGGATTTTATTGTGCGTTTTGTGTCGACCATTCGACGGCGAGTCGTTAGTTTTATGTATTTGGGTTACTTTCATCATGTATAAATGCCGTGGCGACACACCCGTGTATTTGAGATTTAAACGTGGTGTTGACCGATGCTGCCTTTTTGGGTGAGCAGGTACTCATCGATCTGTTCACCAAATATAACACACCCATCCCCTCCAGTGCAGCTGGAGATGAGCACAGAAGAACAGTCAGAGTAGCCTGAAGTTGAGGAAGGGCAGGGAATAAAACTGTTACACTAAGTGACTAAAAACATTTTTTTTCTATTTCTCATGTTTTATAATCAAAAAAGGCGTTCAATACAAGATCAACTGGACTTTATTTGTTGCAGAAAACGTTTCACCCTTTATCCAAAAGGCTTTTTCAATCCAGAATGGCAGCTGTAAGACTGAGAAGAAGTTTTATACTAATAAAACGCATAAAACTTCAGTCTCACAGCTGCCATTCTGAACGTTTTCTGCAACAAATAAAGTCCAGTTGATCTTGTATTGAACGCCTTTTTTGATTTTATCATGTCCTGGACGACTGAGAATTTTCACCAGCTTATGTTTTATAGGCATTTTGTTGTGTATATACTTTTTATATTTTTATATATTTGTTTAATCACATTGTGTTTATTTACTCATGGCCACCACAATTTTTGAGTAGATGTGTTTTTTCAGTAATACAGTAAAATAGTGTCTGGAAATGTTTTTTTATTTCTTCTTTATTTCTTTCCAAAGAAAATCAAGGTTTTCATGCATGCACATGACATGTGCACAGAAATTAACAAGCACAAATTCACAGCTTTTTCATTTTGTGGCTTAAAAATAAATCATTAAATAATAAACAATAAACTTTATTTGTATAGCACCTTCGTCATCTGTATACCCATAATGCATTGCAGGGCACTTCAGTTTTCCAGAAAACAGTTAAAAATAAGTTTATCGATGCATTTTTAATGAAAAATCTACAATAAACAAACAAAAAAAGGACAAAGAAGCAGTCGAAAAGCATTCCACACATTAAACAACTTTTAAAATTTTGGACCCTGAGTGAAAGTTGTATTTTAATAGATGACACCCGGAGCGAATCGCTGTTAAAAAGTAGGGCAAGGTGAGGTGTATATTAGTTTATACGCCTGTAGTTGGCAGTGTGGTGCAGATATTGCAAAACGTTGCTGGCTACAAATTGTTGAATATAAATAGCGGATTAGATTAGCTTCCCCTAATTTTGATAAGGCCTTTGTGCATTTGAAATTGTGGACCTAAAAAAATTAATAAGCGTTTTAGAAATTGTGGAACTAATTTTTTAATTAGCGGTGCCCAGCTTTGGCCACAGGCAAATGGCTAAGGACAAAGACAGTCAACTTAAAACTGGAGCAGGAAACCGGGATGGCAGTGGCAGTTCTAGACCAGTTGTACTGGTGGGGCCAAGCTGGGGCCAGAGGTTTTGTCAGAGGGGCACGTTAAATCTCGGAGAAAAAAGTGACTTTATGACTATAAAGACATCTTTATGACTACAGTATAGGCAGTAATGTAATACAAATAGCTTTGTCGTGGTTAGCAATCGTTTCCAAAATTGCCTTGAAGTTCCCTTTATTGTCTGAGTCTGCAGACTCATTATGCCCTCTTTGAGCTAAATTTTGAGTGGCAGTAAGTAAAAGCACTTCCGCTATTGTTTTTATATATTCACGATTTTCTTTAACCTGTCTGTTGTGCTCCTTGTTTAACACATTGACCAGTGTTGCATTAGCTGCTGCAGCTTTCTGATACTCCCTCCATGTAACCATGGCTTGTTTATGGAGCTCAGACCTCGCATGCATTGCAAACCCCGCATCTTTGTAAGATGCATTCTTCCAGTTTTTAAAACCAACTGGGGAATCAAACACAGTGGCTATGTCTCAATTCAGGGGCTGCATCCTCATGAGTGCGCATTTGTCGGCCGCATACGTCATTGCCCCGCGCGGAGGACTGTCCCAATTCGAAGACTCCTCCTCATGCGGCCGAGGAATGCGGCCTACTTCCTGCCGAAATCGAAGGATGCATTCGTGAATCCTTCCAGACGGAGGCTATCCCAGAATTCATAGCGCCAGCAGAGATTTCGCGGGGGGGTGGGACTTTCTGCGTGCAGAGTCGGGCTGCTGTGTGTTGTTGAGTCATCAGCTCGTTTTAACAACAACCTCAGCGCGAATATTCATTCAACCTTTATTTAGTCATCTCAAACAACCTCAGCTCGAATATATCTCATTAAAATTTAACTTCAGAAACGACAAAAAAAATTGTGTTAGCTGAATATACAGTATATTAGTGTTTCTGAGTTTACTGTTTTTGAAGAACTGATTACAAATCAGATTATTTTACACGTGCGTAGCAAGGATTTTCTGAGGGGCAATCTTTTAAAACCCAGAGTGGACTTACGAAATGCAAGTTGTCCAGTAGCTCAGTTTGTAAATCAACCTGCGATTGGTGCAGAGACGCTTTTCTCGAAGCTGGTTCGAATCTCACTCGGTACGGTTAAAACTTATTTTACGTTTGTCTTTTATTGGATAAAAAAAAGAAGGAGTTTCACAAACTCCTTCTTTTTAATCTCAGTCCTCATTTTTTATCCAATAAAAGACAAACGTAAAATAAGTTTTAACCGTACCGAGTGAGATTCGAACCAGCTTCGAGAAAAGTATCTCTGCACCAATCGCAGGTTGATTTACCAACTGTGCTACTGGACAAGTTGCATTTCATAGGTCCACTCTGGGTTTTAACAGATCGCCATTTATAAGCTGATTTGTAATCAGTTCTTAACAAACAGTAAACTCAGAAACACTAATATATATACCGTAAACACCGGTGTATAATACGCTCCGGTGTATAATACGCTTTGGCCAATATTTGGAAATAAATCAGAAAAATCGGTAGATAATACGCTTCGGTGTATAATACGCGCTGCCGTGACAGTCTTTTTTATGGCCACTAGATGGCGCCAGGATACGCCTCCAGGTACAGTCTGCAGGTAAACAGACTACAGGGTGCATTAGCGCCCATAGCGGCCGAAACTGGTACTGCACCATTTTTAGGCCAAAATGAAAAAGCGAATCAGAGCCAAAAATGGGTCTAAAAATATGGGGAAAAATCTGTAGATAATACGCTTCGGTGTATAATACGCAGGACATCCAAATGAGCAATAAAAGTGCGTATTATACACCGGTGTTTACGGTACATGTATTCAGATAAATAATATATTTTAGCGGCGTCCCTTCTCTTTCCACACACACCAAGCGGCACACAAGAACTTCCCACCCACTTCAAGAGAACGCCCCACCCACTTCAATGCCGGCAAACCTGAAGGCTAGACCGTCCCATTTCAGCAGTTTCGTTCAGCCCACCCGGTCTTGTGAGTGCGTGGCCTACTCGGCCCAGCTAGGCTGGGTCCTCATGAGGATGCAGCCCCTGAATTGAGACACAGCCAGTGTCTGAGCTGTTGGGAGGGCTAAAATGTCTGCAAGGGTAACAATACGCAGAGTCCAAGTGTTGTGAATATTCAAGCCAGGGGTGAATGTGATACCAAGCTGCTTTGAAGCTCCTCCTTCTGTCCCCCATCAAGGTTCTTGGAAATAACTTTAGGTCCGGCTGCATCGGTGGATCTTCTTTACATTTGCTGATGTCTGTGGAGAAAGCAAAACCAAATATATGTAAATTAACATATACACCGGAAAATACGGTAATTGCATTTTTGAGATCTGTACATTCTTTCCTTGAATTCTAAAACCTGACCAAGGACCAAGACTGCAAATAAGCTAAAGCTAGATTTCTTGACTATTTTTTAACAAAGCCAGCAATAATATTTCATTCAAACTCAACTTGTGTCAGAAAACTTAACATTAACAAACACATTTTTTTGAACATCACAAACCTGATGGTCCAGTGCTTGTGGATCCACAAATATTCTCCATCTGTGTCTCACGTGCTGCTTGTATCTCAGTCTCAGCTGTCTCCATTTCAGGATCTTCATGTGTCTCTCTTTCCGTCCCTGTACCCTCTCTTTGAAAACCAGTGTCTTCCAAGTCCTCTGGCTGTGTGGGGCTCTCAACGTGCCTTTCTTCAGCTCTCTCAACACCTCCATCTGGTTCTGTCTCAATGTCTGCCTCACTGTTATTTGTCTTTCTTGTGCAGAAATAAGATGTAATGTCCATCTTTCTCTTCATTTTGTCCATCTTAGATGAACACGGTAAAAACAATTGTTTCTTTGCGAGAAAAAATATATTTCTTAGCTGACATTATAGCACACACGGTCTCCTGAGCTTAACAAAAGAAAACTGTGTGTTATATTCCGACGAAATACGGGTAGCGTTAGCTAGAAGCATGTGTGTTGTTGTAAGATAACTAGCGTTAGCTAGAAGCATACAACATAAACGCCTGGTCTGATAGGCTGCTATTATAATTCATACTAGCCAACAACATCATTTCTTGACCAGAATTGTTACCTTGTATTGTTTGTATTTGTAGTGGTACTCGTGGATAACGCTCGGTAACTTCGCCGTCTTCGCGCTCGCTCTTCTTTTCGTTGTTCGCACTTCGCAGTGGTGTAACGCACTAAAAGGTACAACTACCTGAATGTTGTGCCCGGAGGGCGGGCCCCGGAAGCAGGGCGGGCGGCGGACCAGGGTCCGTGCTGACGCAGTTCCGCTTCTGCTCGGAGGAGGGCGGGCCCCGGAAGCAGGGCGGAAGCAGGGCGGGCGGCGGACCAGGGTCCGTGCTGAGCATTGTTTCCGCTTCTGCTCGGAGGGCGGGCCACAGGGCGGGCCAGGGTCCATTTTAGACGGGCACGGGCCCGCGTGGGCCCGTGTGTAGAACCGCCACTGCGGGATGGGCAGTTGTTTACAGTCAAAAGTTGGTTTGAATATTGTTAATAATCATTCTTTAGTTTGTAGTAGGTCGCTCTTGTAAATGAGTCTTCGAGGCTCAATGAGATTAACCTGACAAAATAAAGGTTGAATGAATCCACCACTAGGGATGGGAATTGAGAGTTCTTTGGAGTTCAATTCCATGGAATTGTAGGCTGCTTGTCTTAACGATTCAGCTTATCGGTTCTTCTGACTCGTCGTGGTGACGTATTAAAGTGCTGACATCACAGACATGCGCTATATTTGGTATTCAACATGGCGTCGAGGAGGAAGCGGTCCAGTGTGTGGCTTCACTTCACTAAAAAAGACGAGACCAGGGCTACTTGCAACACATGCAACGCGTCCATTACTATTAAGGGAGGAAATACTTCAAACATGCAGAAGCATTTGAGCACTCAACATGCGGTTACTTTGAAGAAATGTAACGTCTTTGACATGCTGCTAGGTGTTGAACGAAGTGGAGATAACAAAGCGTCCACGTCCGTTTTAAATGTTGCAGCAGGTAACGTTAAACTCCTACAGTTTCTTTCACTTGTTACCTTTTTGCTGTACTGCTTCCACTGTATTTTATAAATCTCATTCTTCTGTAATAACATTTAGTTGACGAGGATTGCCGGAGTCTGGCTGGCTCAGAGACACCTTTAGCTTCTCCCTTCGTGGAAGCAGTCAAAAGTAAAATGACAGAGGCAAGAATAAACAAATGTCATCAAGCTGTGACTAGATTTGTGGTGAAGGGTTTGCACCCTTTTACCACAGTGGAAGCACATGATTTTCGGTATGAAAATATAAAAATGAGAATTATCAAATTGTAAGTTGTCACTTTAAAAAGTTCTGTTCTGTTTCATTCTCATTCTTTGTAGGGAGATGACTAAGACTCTCAACCCGAAATATCGTCCCCCAAGCAGAGACGGTTTAACAAACCATCTCATCCCTGCATGGTATGAGGTTGAAAAGAACAAACTGATCTCAGAACTGAAACATGTTAGTAAGGCTACCATCACAGCAGATGGTTGGACGAGTTTTAGTCAAGATCATTACCTGACAGTAACACTGCACTATGTCAGGGATGGTCAGAATATGGAAAATGTCCTCAAAACCAAATCGGTGTATGAAGCACAGACAGGGGCAGCTGTGGCAGAGGAGATTGATGACATCCTAGAGGAGTTTGGAGTAAAAAAGAAGGTTGTGGCAGCCACCGCTGATAATGAAGCAAACGTTGATGTAGCTGTGAAAAAGCTGAACATCATTAAGTTTCCATGCTTTGCACACACCCTAAAACTTGGAGCTCAGAAGCTGTACAACAGCATTTCAGTTTCCAACTGGGCAGAAAGAATTCGTTCTGTGGTCGTATGGATGAAGAGATCTCACATGGCAAAAGTGGTCCTCAAGGTGAAGCAACAACTCCTCAGTGTAGGGATACAGCACTCTCATGTCCGTATGGAATATGGGCCTCTCCGCATCTCTCTGAAACTCTCAGTGTTACACTTTCTTGGACATCTCAAGGACACAAGTGGACACTACTTTTTGTTAGAATTATGTTGAATTAATGGACACCAATTAATCAGATTGAACTTTCTCTTTAATGTGTGTTAATTCAGAATTGATCAACAGTATATTTTTGTCATTTAATGATGATTTTACTAAGCTGGTATATTTTAAATATGCCAAAGTTAAGAGAACATCTCAGAATGATCTTGCTTTAAACTGTCTGCTCTCTGCAGAATAAGTGTCTAAAGTTGAATGAACAATCCGTTCTATTTGTTTGAACTGTTTTTGGAACGAAAGAAAAGTTCTAGACATAACTTAATCTTCGGTCTCCCGTCCGTTCTAAAAACAATTCATCTGTGCTCAAACAGAGAGTGCTCTGTTTTCACACCTGCAGGTTTTGTTTTGTCTCCGTGCTGGGACTCAGTTCTCGGGGAGAAGCTGAGCTGATGAGTTCTCGGGGAGAAGGGAAGATGCACGGACGTCTTTCTCCAAGCTGATGTACGTCCCGGCCATGCGCCAAGGGCCCACGTCTTCAGCAAAGGTTCAAACAGCACGTCAGCTGTGAACCCCTTCGAGTGTCACAGCTCCAAGCGGTGACACTCTTTCTGGAAGTTATCTTGAAACAAAACCAGAGCTGGGCATTACTCTGGGAGGCCGACGCAGACGGTCTCGAGACCGTGGCAAGATGAACGTGGGTCGCCTGTAAAACGCAGCAGCATGCGCGTCTGGCTTGACTAATTTACCGGAGTCGAGACAGGATCATCTTCACGAAGGTAAAAGTCGTTTCATCACGGTACGGACGTCCAGCCGAAACCGAGCAGAGGGTGCTATCTCTGGTTAAACATCTCAAGATAAGATTCAACCATTTCCTTTCAATCTTTTATCTTTCCTCCTTAAACTCCTCCTTATGTTTATTTTCATCATGGTAAACTTTAAGTAATGTGCCAACAGAAAGGTCCAACTGTCTGTTTGTTTTAATTTGAATNAATAAAAGGTCTATTTTCTGGTAGACCAACATAAGTTGAAGTCTAAGTGTGAAATTACATTTCTGGCTAATCACATCGTTAGATTTGTTGATTTAATCTGAAAAAGTTGAGACCCCGTTTAACTGATGGTAAGTTTGAAACAGTCTAAAACCTGCTCAAATCTATCATCTAATCTATAGGTAAGTCAGTAAACTGACCTCGTTTGTGTTTAATTACACAAACGGCCTATAGATTCCTTTACATATTGGTGGCCGCGTACGGTCTGCTGAAAGATTAAATTGATAAGTTGTTTTTGTAGCCTAAGTGCTCATAACGTGTTGGCTTAGTTTTGCATCCTGGTTTTGGGCTTATAAGAATAGTTCTGGCTGGTGGAGTGTCCGGGAGTTGCTGATCGTGGCATTGTCTGGATTATTTCCCGATAGAATTATTTTTTCTTTCACTTTCAACGTCTGTTTGAAGCTGCTGAGTGATAAATGTTTTGTCTGTGCTTGTGAGACGTTCATAACGTGTCGCACGCTGCATGCATTTTTTTCATTTTGTGACCGCCGTGTCACCGCTGCTTCATTTTATTACATCTGCGGATTACTGTTGAACGTCTGTTTCTCACATTTGCAACTCCATTAAGTACCTATATCCTGTTACAACGTGTTTTTGCTTGAGGTTCGGGTGATCCCACTCAGCTTTTGGGCCGGACCGAGATCCGGTTCCGAGTGACGTAAAGTCCGCTGTTGTACACAGTAGCGTACTGCCTTCTCTGGAGGGCGTGGGAGTTAGCTTGGATGTGTTGTGCTCGTTAACAGAATTTTTCTGCGGTGTAAAAGTCGTTTATTTTGTGAAAGAGAGTCAAGTACTTTGGGTCGAGCTAATGCTAAATGGTACAGACGCAAAATGGCTGCTTAAAGCGTTGTGATTGGTCCATTGTGTTTTGTGTTCAAAGAAGTTGGTTCTGTAGACTACTGGTTGTCAGATATTCATTTTTGCACACATTTCTGACAGTTTCTCTGTGTTATTCGTTTCTATGCACGTAATATCGTCGAAGACTGGCTTAACCGCGGTGTTTTGCGATATTTATGACTGTTTTAGAACGTTGAAAAGTCCGTTCCTCGCTAGAGTTCAAAAGACCGCAGGTCCGTGAACGCACCGCTCGAACGGCACGTCGCACGTGAGTGGCGTACGGTTAAGAAGACTCCATTTCCCATGAACGCTTGGGTTTTTGAACTACTGTTCTGTCTTCGCTGTGATTGGTCGATTACGCTGTAAGTGTTGACGCTTGCGCAGTGGGTGAAGCCCCGCTCCTCGTCAACTTTCACTTCAGCTGCTTGTCCCAGACAAGTTTCAGGCTTGTTTGTCCATTACTGTCATTGAAAAGACTGCTTCATCGCAGTGTTTTTGAGATGTTGGTGGATGTATGAGTACGTTGTTCAGAAACTACCGATCGCCATGTGACCAGGTCACGTGACACCGGCAGTGGCAACTACTTTGAAGGCCCGACCTTATTTCTTTTAAACGCAGTTTAAAGGTTTCACAGTTCAACCGATTTTGCTCACGTAATTTCGTTTATGTGAGCCTGGGGTTTCGAGAGTTTTGTCACGTCAGGGCTCTGGTTATTTCTGATTGATGCTTTTGACCCGTTGTTGAACGTCTGTGAATGATTGAAGCTGCAGCTTCGCTCACAGGTGACAACAGCGCCTCTATAGCGGTCAGAAAGAGAATTGCAGTCGCTGTGATAAACTTGTCCAGCGCTGTACCGCCATCTGCTGGGGGTTGCATCTAAGAATACAGTTTGATGCAATTCCCTCTTCATTTCATCTTTCCTGTTTTTGAATAGTGTACATCTTGAAATGTTGTGGACACAGCACCCTTTCATTTGATTTTCACATATAATCAAATGTTTATGGCAGAACAGTTACGCGGATTCAGACAGACATGTCTGCTTTTTGATAAAACTTGACACTTTTATCTTAGATTCTGTGCAAAACACATTGTCTGTCACACGTTATTTTAGACTGCAAGTTTAAAATAACACACATGAGGCTTCTTTTGTCTTGATTTTCACAAAAATCACACAAAAAACAGCCAACTTTGTTTGACCTTGTCACAGGTCGACTACTTAAAGGAGAAATGAAAAGTGTTTTTAAGCTAATAGTAGTCTAATGAAAAGCATAAAATAAGCTTGTTGAGAAAATTTCACAAGTCAAAAATGTCATCCTAACTCAAATTTAGACTTTGCAAAGTGAAAAAATTCTCATCTGGTGTTTTTGACCCCCCTCCCTCTGCTTGCTCTCCGTCCCCTGAATATGACATAGGCAGTGCAATGGTCGTCCCTCATACAGTAATATTAGTGTGTGTATCTAGTATTTTTTCAACTTTCATCATTTTGTAAACCGCCCCCTAGCTTATAGACTGTAGTTATGTTATCATTCACAAGAGTTTGTATATATTTTTTGTTTATGTAGTGTTTTGTAGTTCTGTTTGTGTTAATAAAAAAAAAAATCTAGTAGTGGACAAAAAGGTTTCAGTGTGTAGCAATTAGGGATGCAGCAAAAAAAATCTATTTTTTAAAGAATCAAGATTCTTAGTCCTGGCGATTCAGAATCGATTCTAAAAGCCCCAAAATAGATTTTAAAACTTTTTTAAAATTTTATATTGTATTTTTACCGCTCCTGTGCATTCGGCCGCTGTAGAATTTTGGCCGTGTAGGGCCACCGTAGTTAGTTAGCCAGGCAGCTCCCAATGGAGCCTGCTAGCAAGGAGGGAGACCCTGCATGTTTCAACTTGCTCCTTCATCTTTAAAAATCATTTTAGATCCTACTACCGTATGTTCTGTGGAATACAGAGCTTAACAAGACATTGGTAACTGTTTCAGGACATTTTCAACACCCCCACTTCCATGTTAGCATACTGCGCTAGCATGCTAACGTTAGCATACGGCGCTAGCATGCTAACGTTAGCATGCGAAGGCTATTCGTATTTCCAGGATAGAAATGCCCATTAATGCACTAAATCACCAAACTGTTTTTGACAAACTTAAGTGATATCCTTCGGATTCAAAAAAGTATTCTGCTTCCATTTTAAATGACAGACAAGAGGACAGTAATGATGGGTTTATAGCTTCAGTGTTATTGTAAGATAGCAAAGGAGGTCTTAATTGTGTCATAAAAGTGCGTCCAGAAAATTACTACAGAAATCACTGCACTTCGGCATGTAGCAGGAAAAATGTAAAAAAACTATTTCTTTAAGCTACTGACTTGAAAAAAGCATACTAAGTATGTTTATGTGTGTTGTTTACTATATGAAATTCTTGTTATATCGATTTTTTCAGATTTGATTACATTTCTCCTTTAATAAAAATCATTGATTTTTATTTGTTTTAACATCATTTTACAGAAACACCTTGCATTTGAATCAGATCACTTTTATGTGCGTTGGTGTGATTAAAACAGCGATCAGATTGGGTTGGTGAGTAACTGTTGTTTTATTGAACACAGTGAAACACACACCTGGAGGCTGGTTGGTTTTGATTTACTCAGGGCTACATTAAAGGTGATGATTTATACGCACACTGTAAAATAAGAACCATTTTACTTGATTATTCACAGAAAATCAGTACAAACATGGACAGTCTAACAACAACATCAACTACAGGGGGGCCTGCTTCATCATTTGATAGGTACTTAGCTGCAAAGCACGTCCTTCAAGAATCAGGTGAACATCCCCTGGTGTTTTACGACAGGCTCCTCTCTGCTTACACCAAGGACATACCTGTCCCTGGAATTGAGGAAGATGAACAGTTTAAAAGTCTTTTCACTTCTAATCTAATTCCTTTTCTGATGAAATGTGTTCGCTTCCATACTAATTACAAGGAGAGTACCATGGCAGAAATTAAACAATGGGCTGTGGAATTTTTTGACATGCTCGAACAACGGAAAAAAGCCTTAGTGGTGTGCCCAGGTCAGAAGGTCACATCCCACTCGCAAACATTAGAAGGGGTTCCCTCTCCTTCAGAGTGCGAGAGGTCACAGGTTTTTCATAATAACAAACAACAGCATGGTACTACGAGCTGTAATGTTGACTCTGATCGGTTCACGGGGAGTTCTGAACCCCCTGCCCCTCAGGTTGAAAACCTTGAGATGAGCAGAGAACCACACAAGGTAGGTGTTCGCCCTCTGGATGAACCCAGATGGTTCGGTTCGAACCAAAAGAGTTCTCTCATGGATCTCACAGTAGGTGATATTCGAAGGAGGTTGCATGGGAACCGTGACCCTTTGAAAGATGGTCTGTCCCGACATGTACCCCCGAGAAGCGGCCCTCCTGCCCCTGCCCCTCGAGCTGCACAGCTCGAGACATGCAATGAGTCACACATGCTCCAGATTATGGAAGCGGCGCCTCCACGCGTGGACGTGACTGAGATTGTGAGTTGTTTGTCAAATGATTTGATTGTTACAGTGGTTGACCAAGCTGGCACAACGTGTGACGTTGTCCTTGATGATAACACACACAACGTTGTTCGACCTGACGAAGCGACGCGCAGAACTGCCTTTTGCGATAACTCAGTGCACACAGTTGACAACAACAACGTCAACACTGACATAAATGCTGACAGCAAACAATTTGCTGGTGATCAGCGTCCTGAAAGTCCAGAGGCTGACAGCAAACAAATTGCTGAAAATCCACGTCCTGAAGGTCATGAGGCAGACAGCCATCATGATGCTGACAGCGACGATGATTACACAGACAGAGACACACGTACACAGAAACGTGTGGAAGAACCTGAATGGTTTCTGTGTAACTTTATACAAAGGGGAATAGCTAAGAGAGCTTACCTGCCACTCACACTGGAAGGGGTCCTCGCGCAAGAAGCACTCCTGGTTTGCGGCTCAGACGTGTCTATCATGTCAGCCAAACTATTTGAGGAGCTAAGGACCGCCGCTAACGATGTTGGCAGGCAAATACCCTTTGTGAAAGACACTGATGGTGAGCAACAAGGCCTTGCAAAGACGAGAAGAACCCTAATAGCCATGGTTCACATGCAGATTGGCGAAATGTCACTATACCACCCGGTGTATGTGTCTGAACTTGACTCACTCCAGACTCCATTTGTGGTTGGCCAAGATTTTATAAATCGCTTTGAAGCGATTATAAATTATGGCAATCAGACAATGTGGGCCACAGTGAGCAGTCCACTGCCAATCGTGGTGCCTCCACGAGGTCAGGACACTGACTATCTAACAGCAGGTACCGCTGAGGTCAAAAAGGATTCCCCAACCGAGACCACAAGCCTAGTAAGTGAACCTCCAGAAACAAGTGAGTCAGAGGAGACTCAACAGGTGGACCAGACTCTGGCCCAGCACGAGAACCTCCTCTGCGAGCTGACACCTTCAGCACTCACTGAACACTGCCTACCACAGGTAGCAGAGGGTGTGGAGATCCGAGGGTCCCACACCGATGACGCTGTACTGTCATCTGGGACAGGTGATTCAGCTATCAGCCAAGCTTTCAGTGAAATCTTGGTTCAAGGACATCTGAGTCCTGAAAGTGACAGTCTACAACACGCTGACAGTCATTTGGACTTCATGGTTACTGATTTTGAGGACCCCTCCTCAAACAAAAGGGGGGCGAACTCTCACTATCTACCACAGGTAGAAGTAGGTGTCGGGGTCCAAGGATCCCACACCAAAGACGCTGTACTGTCCTCTGGGACAGATAATTCAGCCATCAGCCTTGCTGTACTGTCCTCTGGGACAGATAATTCGGCCATCAGCCAAGCTTTCGATGAGACCTTGGTTCAAGAGCATTTGAATCTGGAACTACTCAGAGATGACATAGTTCTTACAGACTCAAAGGGCACCTCTTCATTCATGAAGTGGGAAGACATACATCACAACGACAGAGACACGCCTGCGACGGCGCCGACAGTTGTGACACACCTGAATTACGCAGAAAGAGGTAAACGTACAGAGATACGTTGGCCCAAACCTGTACGGTTCCTGCACAAGGTTCCCGATAAACTGCGCGAACGGCTTAAACTAAACAATGGCATCCTAACTCATGCCCATGGACGGACGTCCACACCCGTGTGCGTGGTCCCTCATGACCACAGGGGGGTGATGTTAGGTCATGCCCATGTCAAGGACAAAGATTTCAATAACCCCACAAACGACAAAGAGCTCGCAAACTCACAGACTTCATGGGAAAACAAGGTCGTCCAAGCACAGGATAGTAAATAAACTAAACAGTTTAAACTATTCTAGTTGCGAAAAGAAACCGTTCCAACTAGAACTTAGAAACGCTAAGCATAAAACCCACAACAAAAACTAACCTTAACAACCGTTTAAATCTGCAGGATTTAATTGACATCGGTTATAAAGCTAAGAACTGTTTTTCTTGTGTGTGACACGTTGGAATCTGACGACCAGAGTGAGTTTGTTGTAGTGAAACGTTGTTTTTAGTTGCTTGATTGCTACTTTTGTTGTTATTGAAGTTGTTATTGTTTTCTGAACACTCCCAGCCAAAGAGGTTTTGATTGTTGATTAGTTGAAGACTTAAATGGATTTAACTATGCCAACATGCTGTTCATTTTGTTAAAGATCTCAATCTTTGATGAGTCACAGTAGATTAATACTACTTAAGGTACTATAATCTACACTGATCTCCCAATCATTTAGGTAGAACCGATTCGATCGTTTCTATTCTAGATCTATTCATTTTGATGAGTCTCGCCATAGACTTCAAAATTTATAGGGAATACCAAATCTTGCGTCGTTCGTCTAAAAGACAACAGACATTTAGACCAAACTAGATTTCATTTTTTATTTTAGTTTAACCTAAACTAAGTAATGAATGGAGGAATAGTTTGAAAGAAGAGGCCTTCGTTACAGAAGCCCTCCAAAAACTCTATAGGTAGACATCCCTATATTTGATTTTTACAGCATTGATCCACCCCTTAATTGGTAGTTGTAGCTGATCTAATCCATGATAGCTTACATACCAGGTGCATATAGGTAGGGCCTAATGTAGAATCCCAATCATAAGCCCACCTAAAACCACATAATTGCATGACACATTGAACCAGGGTGGCACCGACTGGAAGCCATCCAGCCTGCAACCTTCGATGTGGGGACCTGCTGATCCAACGTTGGTCTTCAACCTTCATCCAAGGCCGCCTCCTCTGCTTCAATCGAGGGATCCCCTCTACATGCTGATTAAAAACCATTCGTGCTGATGAAATCAATAACCCCATCGTTGTGGATTTACCGTTGTGGATTATAAGACTTTGTTTTCCAAGGGATCACAGACTCAGTTCTCCATGGGTTAACAGACTATGTTTTCCAAAGGATTAAAAGCTTGCCGCAATGGGATTACCTACGAACAGTATGGAATTTCCAAAACATTATGGGAGTATAATTTTGAACTTTCTTTTTTGACTTTTTTTCCACTTGCTGGATTACATAGAGGTCAGAGACATTCGGTGGTATCCTTTCGTGTTGGATCTCATCCCCAAGGACAGGCGATGATTTCCAAAAAGGGGGACTGTAGGGATACAGCACTCTCATGTCCGTATGGAATATGGGCCTCTCCGCATCTCTCTGAAACTCTCAGTGTTACACTTTCTTGGACATCTCAAGGACACAAGTGGACACTACTTTTTGTTAGAATTATGTTGAATTAATGGACACCAATTAATCAGATTGAACTTTCTCTTTAATGTGTGTTAATTCAGAATTGATCAACAGTATATTTTTGTCATTTAATGATGATTTTACTAAGCTGGTATATTTTAAATATGCCAAAGTTAAGAGAACATCTCAGAATGATCTTGCTTTAAACTGTCTGCTCTCTGCAGAATAAGTGTCTAAAGTTGAATGAACAATCCGTTCTATTTGTTTGAACTGTTTTTGGAACGAAAGAAAAGTTCTAGACATAACTTAATCTTCGGTCTCCCGTCCGTTCTAAAAACAATTCATCTGTGCTCAAACAGAGAGTGCTCTGTTTTCACACCTGCAGGTTTTGTTTTGTCTCCGTGCTGGGACTCAGTTCTCGGGGAGAAGCTGAGCTGATGAGTTCTCGGGGAGAAGGGAAGATGCACAGACGTCTTTCTCCAAGCTGATGTACGTCCCGGCCATGCGCCAAGGGCCCACGTCTTCAGCAAAGGTTCAAACAGCACGTCAGCTGTGAACCCCTTCGAGTGTCACAGCTCCAAGCGGTGACACTCTTTCTGGAAGTTATCTTGAAACAAAACCAGAGCTGGGCATTACTCTGGGAGGCCGACGCAGACGGTCTCGAGACCGTGGCAAGATGAACGTGGGTCGCCTGTAAAACGCAGCAGCATGCGCGTCTGGCTTGACTAATTTACCGGAGTCGAGACAGGATCATCTTCACGAAGGTAAAAGTCGTTTCATCACGGTACGGACGTCCAGCCGAAACCGAGCAGAGGGTGCTATCTCTGGTTAAACATCTCAAGATAAGATTCAACCATTTCCTTTCAATCTTTTATCTTTCCTCCTTAAACTCCTCCTTATGTTTATTTTCATCATGGTAAACTTTAAGTAATGTGCCAACAGAAAGGTCCAACTGTCTGTTTGTTTTTAATTTGAATTCTTGTCATAGTAGTTAGAATCAGAGCTAATATCGATACCAATGTTTAATGTAATTTTGTGATAGTTTCAATAAAAGGTCTATTTTCTGGTAGACCAACATAAATTGAAGTCTAAGTGTGAAATTACATTTCTGGCTAATCACATCGTTAGATTTGTTGATTTAATCTGAAAAAGTTGAGACCCCGTTTAACTGATGGTAAGTTTGAAACAGTCTAAAACCTGCTCAAATCTATCATCTAATCTATAGGTAAGTCAGTAAACTGACCTCGTTTGTGTTTAATTACACAAACGGCCTATAGATTCCTTTACATCAGTAAGAATACATTTTAAATATTTTTATCAAAGTCAGCTAAAGTATGTTATTTAAACTAATCATCATGTGTGTGCCTTTCCGAGTTGCCACAGCACATGCTCGTCTTGGATGTGAGGACAAGATGGAACTCTCTCTGTTTTTCATTATCGAGAGGTTCTGTGAGCAGTTTCCTGCGATCCAAGCTGCAGCTGTAGACCCACGACTAAGAAAGCCCATGGAAAATGACAAGTATGCAAAGCTTGATGGGGAAAAGACAAAACTTGGATGAATAAAGCAATTGATAAATGTTTATTTTGTTTATATGACAGATTGGCCAGAATTGGCAATGAAGACCTGAGGAAAGCAGAGGAGTTGTGCAGCTGACACAACTGCATTACACATCCACACT
>JBBPBX010066201.1:0-19735 GCA_038048925.1 Garcialebias charrua | reverse complement strand
CAATCAGCAGCCTCAGTACACCTTTAACTACCGTATTTTTCACTGTATAAGTCACAGTTTTTTACATAATTTACATGCCCTGCGACTTATAGGCCGAAGCGACTTATTTATGGATTTTTCCCCCCATATTTATAAACCAATTTTTGGCTGATATATGAAAGAAAAATTTGAGCAGTACCACTTTCAGCCACTTGATGGAAGCAGAGTAGTAGTAGCAGTACGGCATGCCGTTGCATCATGTAATACGTAAATGTGGCTACAATGACGAATTCAAAAAAGTTCAATACAAAAACAACTGGACCATTTATTATACTTTATACTTAGTTTTTTTCCCGTTAACTTTTTGAATTTACCATGTCCTGGATGACTGAGAATCTTCACCAGCTATTAATGACTCAATTGGCATGCCATAGACCCCCATCTTGGTTCTGCTTGCTGTTTGGACTGACCGTCAAACCAGCTGCACTGCCCCGGTGATGTATATGGCGAAGCAACATTTTTATGGATTTTTCCACTTTATTAGACAAATATAGACTGACGTGACTTATATGGTTGTACGACATATACAGCAGAAAATATGGTAAATGTTTGGCTGGGAAAAAAGCACCAAACTAAACAAGTTGTGTCAAGCAAGAGTGCAGCTAATGTAGCATGAATGTAGCTTTTTTCCCCGTTTTCATATAATACCCTATCTAAGTCTGTTGCAATAAATGAATCAATTAATCCCATGATAAATGAAAATTATCGACCTTATTTTCATTTATTGGCTTTATCTTTTCTTCGTGTCTATTTCTACTGAAGATACGACGCTACTCCGGTGCTCTTCACTGACCCCTCCCTTTCTCTTTTCTCTTTAAAATCAGTTTTAACCGTCCAAAATCGTGTTTTTGGATTGCTAAAAGCAGCTAAGCTGAGAAGCTAAGCTGAGAAGCTAAGCTACGAGCTAAGCTAACAGGCCAACCTCGGGGAAAAAACTTCCGTCTTGTCAAAATTCACGGTTGAAACCCGTGCCTTCGTGTAAAAATGTTTTTCTCCAAAAAAAGAAGCTGAGAACTTGTTTACTGATTTTTATTAAAAGCTTTGTGTGAAAAATGCTAAAGAGCTCAAACAACACCGAGCGTCCACCATTTTGAGAACCAAAGAAAGACAGCCCATGTCACGTCAAGGGGCCTCCCTCCCATTTTTCTTAAAGAGACGCTGTTCGCTCCCTCGCTATCCATCCTTCAGTTCAAACAGTCTTATACTGCCATCCAGTGGTCAAAAATGTACTACAGGCAAAACAAATTTAACATTTCTTTTTAAATTTGACAATAATTACTAATTGTCAAATTTCAATCAATATTATTGTTTATCGCAATAATTTCTGATACAATTAATCGCCCAGCAAAAATTATCATGACGGGCCTAACCCTATCTGGCTATCCTTTAGCTCCATACTCCATGCTGTACGACTGACTTCACTGCTGATACGCTACCAGATCATATAATATAACTAGAAATTTCCTGGATTTACAAATTTTAATTTGACAATACTGTGTCGGGCATCACCTCAGATACCACCACACCAAATTTCATCTCTATATGTGTAAAAATAGCTGAGTTAAAGCCATTTAAATTTAGCTTTGGTGGCCATCTTGAATGTTTTGTTTGAATTCAGTATTTATTGGGCATTGCTTTAAGCTACCAAAACCAAATTTCAGCTGAGTATCTTTTAAAATAGCTGAGTTTTTGTTTGCAAATTACATAGCCTTGTTAATGCGAAATGCCCTTAAAGGTAAAAGCACACGTCATTGTTGTGCTAATTCGGTTGTTTTAATATAAAATTTTGTGCGGATACACATTGCAGTTTGGGCCGCATTAAAGTTGATAAAAGAGCAAGCCCCTTTTCAGGTGGATAATAATAGTTGGCTGCCTTACTAGTCAGTCCCCAATTAAACAATGACAGAACATTGCCTCAATAAATGACTGGACTCCGTTAAAGCTACGTCAAATAAAATGGGACCCAACAAGGAATAATCGGGTAAAGATGACTGATGGATGTTTCTGAAGTTCACCATAAAGTCTAGTGGGCTTCGACTGATAAATCTTGGATATCAGATTATCGGAGGTGGCCCAAAACGCATGAAATACATAGTATTTACTCACATTGGTACTCTTAGTTTGAGCTCTTGAAAGTAATCAACTCAAGTTTGTTGTTAAGTGACATTAATGTGGCATCAGTAGCTATAGTTTGTTCAAAATGGCGCTCACTTTAAAGCTACTTAACAAAAACAATTATACACAGTACAGTAGACCCTCGCTACTTCGCGGTTCGTTTACCACGGGCTCGCTCCATTGCGGTTTTTCAAAATAAGAGTGGATATAACACAAAATTGGCTGATTGATGGATGAGCCGCACGATCGGCATGAAATTTTTATTTAAAATAAATAAAATTATTTAGCACCTGCTGCACCTTTGTGCAGCCCACACTGCAGGATAAACTTCCTGCAGCTGATCAGCTGTTCTATGTGCCGAGCGGAGAAGTGGGCGTGGCCAAGAGCGTTAAAGAGTTTAGAAATTTTTAGAATATTGTAAGAGTGTGGGAAGGTTTAAAATGCCTTTTATATATATATATTACTAAAATAAACTACTACTTGTACTTACTGCGTGTACTACTATTCCTACTTCTTGGTTTTTCACTTATCGCGGGGCTTCACGGTACGGATCCCCCGCGATAATCGAGGGACTACTGTATACGTCATACGCTTTGGTCACAACAAAACTCATCTACTTGTCTTTTACTCCCCACCGTCCACGTTGTACCCACTTTACCACACTTGGTACTCTTGTTTTTTCCTCGCTTTGTATCCACAGTTTCAAATTTATTCTTTTTTGTGTGGTCAGGCCTGATGATTCGAGGTTGTAGCACCGAATGTTTTCCGAATGTCTTCGACTCTCAAGGCCGAAGGAATAAAAAAAAATGGAGAACAGTTTAAAACAGATGTAAAGCTCGCAAAATACCGCAACAGTTCAATGTGTTCGTCTAAAATTGCAAGCGAGCCATTGTGCTTCCTCTGCGCTCATCTCAATGTCTCACTGTCTGAACGTTTGGTAGGAGTTTTATTTAATTAAAGGTATATTTAAAGCAGGGGGATCACGCTCTTAAGCCTCCCTGGTAAGGTCTTTTCAGGGGTTCTGGAGAGGAGGGTCCGTCGGATAGCCGAACGTCAGATTCAGGAGGAGCAATGTGGTTTTCGTCCTGGTCGTGGAACACTGGACCAGCTCTACACCCTCAGCAGGTCCTGGAGGGTGCGTGGGAGTTTGCCCAACCAGTTTACATGTGATTTGTGCACTTGGAGAACGCATTTGACCACGTCCCTCGGGGAACCCTATGGGGGGTAGTCCGGGAGTATGGGGTACCAGCTCCTTTGATACGGGCTGTTAGGTCCCTGTATGACCAGCGTCAGAGCTTGGTCTGCGACCCGACTCCGGATAAGCGGAAGAAAATGGATGGATGGATATTTAAAGCAGGGGTGTCCAATCCTGGTCCTCGAGGGGCCACTGTCCTGCATGTTTTGTATGCTTCTCTGTTCCAACACACATAAACTGAACGAATGGGTGATTAACAGAATAGCGGCCCTCGAGGACCGGGACTGGACATCTCTGGTCTAAAGTAATCTTAGACACATGCACCTGATGAGTGCGAGGGTGTAAAGTCGTAACAATTTCAGCCCTTTTGGCGCAAAATGGCAACTGCTTAGTAAAAAGTGGGGGGTGCAAGTTGAAATACACATTGACCAAAATCAAAACAGTTGGTTTTGCAATTCACAGAAACATCAATTAAAAATAAAATTAAAATTTTACCCAAAATATCCAAGTAAATTAGGTGCTTCAGAAAAAATTCAACCATCCAAAAGGATTGTAATCGATGAGTTCATATTATTATTATTTCTATTCATCTTTTTGTCTTCTTCTTTTATTATGGAAATAATAAAAGTGGTCTTTAAAGGATGCAACATATTATTTTAGCATTATAATATAAACAAAACATGTTATTAGTTCAAACAGCTCATTTCTTTAAAACAAGAAAACAATGGTTCCCAACTCTGTTCCTTGAGGAACACCATCCTGCATGTTTTAGTTGTTTCTCTGCTCCAACACACCTGATTCAGTCGCTGAATTACTTCCTTAAGTTCTGCAGAAACCTGTTAATCACACTTTCATTCAAATCAGGTGTGTTAATAGGAACAACCAAAACATGCAGGATGGTGTTCCTCAGGGCCCAGTGTTGGGAACCACTGATTTTTTTTAGTCTTAGTTCAACTTTTCTGCTTAACTCCCCTCATTATTTCATAAAACGAGTAAAAACTAATCACATTTTTGTTTATTTTCTACGTAAAAAAAAAATCCACATATGTGTGTAAAACTCCAGCCTGATCGTGACGGCGTCGCGTCAGCGGGACGTGAGGTTCAACGGGGTAAAAAAGAAACAGGAACGAGCTAACGGCAGAAGTAGAAGGAGTGAAATGGTAAAAAAATAAAATAAAAAAAGTTGGAGTCGAGGCGAACAGACTTGTTGCACTCGGGTAAAAGAACAAAATACTCAGATCTGATCAAATTAAAGAGGAAGGAGTGGAAAAGGGTGGAGAGGCGACGTCAGCGACCATCTTGGAAATTAATGAACGAGTTATGGCGTCGCCAAAGACGGAGGCAGTGAAGGTTCGAGGAGGTGGTTTCCCTGAACGCGAGGAGACGGCGTCCCTACATTCTCCACGTAAGTTTTTCACCTTTAATCCAACGTCTTCTGAGATCTGCCGACGTCAGACATGTTCAAAACCGATTCAGAGCCGCGTTTTCTCTGAAAGAACGAAGAATGGAATGGAAACGGCGAAGAACGTCGTCAAACGTCAGAGCCATTTTCTCAAAGCTTGAACGTTGAAGGCGGCGATTCTCTGGCTCAAGACCGCCACTAATGGGAACGTTTCAAACCACGAAGCTAATAACGTTTACGTAAAAGTAGAAACGTAAAGTTGTGAGAGTAAACTTGTAAAAGTTACAAAGTAAGTGGTTGTTGGTTTGAAACAAACTTTTATCTAATGAAACTGGTGATGCTTTTATTATGACGAGCTTTTTTAAAGGGATAGTTCTTTTTTTTTTAAAGTGAGGACCTAAAACAATAATTTACTTGTTCCACGTTGAACGACCTCTGTTTTATAGTTGCTCATTAATCAAACTTTGATTGTCTTCACAACGTCAGTACCACAAATACATAAATAAATAATAAACTATAACATTTCACGAAACATACGTTCATGTTCTGCTTGATAATACAGGTAGTCCCCGACTTACGAGCGCTCTTACCTACGAGGTTCCGGACTTGCGAGCTGGCGAACGAGCAGTAAATTTGTAACGAACATACAAAAAATACAGCACTTTTATGTGTTTTTAAATGAAAGTGTGTTAGCTAACCGTTTGGAAACAAGTTTCTGAGCATGTTTATGAACTAGTATGAACATTTGTGATGAAAAACGAGTGTTCGTAGTAGCGCTAGCGTAAATTTTCCGACTTACGACCGAAAATCCGGACTTACGAGAACACGTGTTTCGTGTTTCCGACGTACGAATTTTCGTCTTACGAGAGCCTCGCAGGAATAAGTCGGGGACTACCTGTAATAATATTTATGGTCAATCTGATAAAATCACCGTGATGCAGCACCTGGTTTGATGAGGGGAAGGAGAATAAGAAGAATGTGGGTTCATCACAGCTGATGTTATCATTTCAATAATAACTAGACAAATTGCATTTCCCACGAAAATGCAGTGTGAATGCTAACTGCTAAAGAATTTGCAACAAAAAAAAAACGGTTGAAATTAGCTAAAAACTAGGGATGCACCGATCCACATTTCTTACTTCCGATCCGATACAGATACCGATACTTTCCAATCCGGTTCAGGTATATGAGGCTGTAATAATGAATTTTTTGAACTGGGACTACCGTCTCAACATTGTGTGAGTTAAACCCAATGAAGACACTCTGGGCCTCACAACAGGAAACACAAACTTTAGCAGCACACAAGAGGCAGGTCTATATCACAGACATCCTTCTCACTCATGGTGCAGCTGGAAAACTAAAATACCGCTAAGCATTATGGGAAAGACAACAAAATCCACTCCCATAGTGGTTAAGGGGAGTGGACTGTGTTGTCTTTCCCATAATGCTTAGTGGTTTTTCAGTTTTCCAGCTGCGCCATGAGTGAGAAGGACGTCTGTGATATAGACCTGCCTCTTGTGTGCCATTAAAGTTTGGGTGTTTCCTGTTGTGAGGCCCAGAGTGTCTTCATTGGGTTTAACTCACACAATGTTAAGACGGCAGTCACTGAATATGGGGGAACACAAGTGCTTTTGAAGTTGGATTGGAAATATCGGCAGGTTGGATCGGAGAAATCCGATACTTAAATTATGCTGGTATCCAATACGATACCGATACTGGATCGGCCCCATCCCTACTAAAAACATTCTGAAATGTGGCTGAAATGGAAGAATAAGCTGACGTTGGCAGAAGAAAGCAGAAAGAACACTTATTGGCTAAATTATGCTTGAATAAGCAGAAATTAGCAAGAAAAGTTCAGAAATGAGCTAAAATAGCTGAAATTAGCCCAACAAAAGTAGCTGAAAAGTAGTTGAAAAGGCAGAAAGGAGCTTAAACTACCAGAAGGAAGTAGAAGGGATTGAAAAGAGCTCCAAAAATGTGGAATTAGCTGAAAAGGCTAAATTTAGCACAAAACAGCTAAATAGTAGCCGAATTTGCAGAAAAGGCTGAAACTAGCAACAACAACAAAAATGCTGAAAGGAGCACAGCAAGCTAATATTAGCAAAAAAAATTGTTTAGGCTAAAAATAGTCAAAATTACCAAGACAATTTTGAATTTATCCCAAAACAGCTGAAGTTAGCAAAAAATGCTAAAACGTTGGCTGAAAATGTATAACAAGCTTAAATTAGCAGAAGAAAGCAGAGAGAGCATAGTTGTGCCAAATTACGCTGAAAGAAGCAGAAATGAGCACAAACAAGTGCAAAATATCTGGAGAAATCTGAAAGTAACAAAATAAAACAGCTGAAAAGTAGCTAAAAAGCAGAAAGAAACTTAAATTACTGGAAGGAAATAGGGAGAGCACATATTTGTTGAACTGGGCTGATGAAAGTTGAAAAAAATAGAATTAGCTGAAAAAGTTCAAATGAACATAAAACAGCTAAATAGTAGCTGAAATAGCAGAAAAAGTTGAAACTTGCTGGAATAAGCCGAAAGGAGCATAACAAGCTAAAATGGGCAAAAATAAGTTATTTAGGCTGAAAATAGCCAAAATTACCATGACAAACTGGAACAAAAATGGCTGAAATGAGCAAAAAACAGCTGAAATTAGAAGGAAAAAAAAGCTTAAAAGTGAACTGAAATGTAGTATAAGCTTAAATGAGCAGAAGAAAGCAGAGAGAGCACACGTTTGCCCAATTAGGCTGAAAGAAGCAGAAATGATCACAAGAAAGTGGAAATAATCTGGAAAAAGCTGAAATTAGCAAAAACAGCTGAAAAGTAGCTAAAAAGCAGAAAGAAGCTTAAATTACCATGAAGGAAGTGGAGAGAGCGCACATTTGCAGATTTAGGATGAAAAAGGTAAGATGAGTGCAAAAAAAAAAAGTGGAATTAGCTTAAAATGCTAAAATTAGCACAAAAAGCTAAATAGTAGCTAAAATAGCAGAAAAAGCTGAAACTCGCAGAAATAAGCTGAAAGGAACTTAACAAGCTGGAATTGGCAGAGAGAAGTTAGAAACACAAAAAGGTTGTAGTTAGAAAGAATCTGAAAGGGGAAAAAGCTGAAATTAGCTGAAAGTAGCTGAAAAAAGTTTAAATTAGCATAAGGAAGCTGAAAGTAGCTGAAGCAGAACAAAATGTGAAATGAGCAGTAAAAGGTTGTAAACACATCTAAAGATTTGAAGGATGGAAAATGAGCTCAATTCATTTTCTGTGAGGGGAAAAAAGTGTCAGAAAAGGCTAAATATTTCAAAAAGCTAAAGTTGCACCAATCCCACAAGTTGTCTTGAAAGAGCCGAACGTTTTAATTTATGATTTGCTGAAACGGCTGAAAACTGTGGGAAGAGAAAGATGCTGAAAAACACACAGAAGAGAAATGGATCACGATAGTTGCTTCATGAACATTCACACAATAATAATGCATTTTATTTTGAAGGCGCCTTTCATGACGCGCTACAGTAGATTTCAAAGTAAAACATTAATGAGCGTGAGATTTTCATAGTGTTACTCAGCCCTAATATTATTATTCATAACTTTTCTGCAGAGCATGCCAGTGAATAAGCAGCTTCAGAGTCAAATCAGAAAGATAAGAGTCGTATGGTACATTTATTTATTTATTTATATTATTAAATTGCAAACATTAGATTTTTGTTGTCACTGTTTTTGAGACGACAGCCGTTGGAGTGAAGACGTCCAGTTTGTGTGTGTTCGGCCTCGGCAGCTGAGCACCGTCACCAGGAGGGGGCACAAAGATCCTGGCCTTCAAGACCAGACGGCTTCAGGCCTGCACCTTCGGCTGCAGGAGAATCAGCTAAAATAAAGCTGCTTCAACATTTTAACCAACTGGAACTCATCTGGTTGATAACTAATAGAGAAGAAGAAATAATCAAAATAAAGTCATGGCAGGATATAACAATAATAATAATAATAACTAAGACATTACAGCAGTAAAATATGCTGTTTTTAGTCCATTTAAATTAAAAAAAGAGAGAAAAGTGTGAAAAGTACTGTTTCTATCTTTTTTTATTAGTGTTACTAATTAAAGTGCACGTTGTTTAATAAACGAGGACAAAAAGCTCGTTTCCTTTCTGCGCGTCACCTTTTGTGCCAAAACCACATGGGAGGACTGAAGCTGTCAATCAAGACTCGGACCGGGACGTCGCCCCGCTTCATCAAAACAATACGACTCTTTTGTTTACTTGTTTATTTGTTTACAGTGTTTTAGTGGAGCAGATAAAACAACAAAAACCATGTCATGTTTTACAGCAAAGTCAGACAGATAAATTAAACATCTTGGGGGCATTTTAAACCTAAAAAATTGATTTTTATCTTTTTATGTTTCTTAAAACTTTTACGTTTTGCAAATAAATCGCAAAAACGTTTCAGTCTAATTCTAATAAAATAAAATAAATTAACTACCGGTACACACACGTGCTACTTTAAGAGTACGTGGATTGTTTTTTGTTAAAAAAAAAACACAGTTTAATTACAGAAATCACATTTTCTGCGAAAATACAGTGTGAATCCGTATTAATGAAGAAATCGCTGAAAAACAGCTGAAATTAGCTAAAAAAAATACTGAATTTTAGCTGAAAAGGAAGCCTAAATTTACAGAAGAAAGCAGAAAAAAATACATTAGCTGGATTAAGTTTAAATAAGCAGAATTAAGCACAGAAAATATGAAATTAGCTAAAGAACACCCCCCCACACACCGAAAAGGTAGAACAAGCTTAAATTAGCAGAATAATGTAGAAAAACACGTATTTGCTGAAGTAGGTTTAAATAAGCAGAAATGAGCACAGAAACTATGAAATGAGCTAAAATCGAGTTGAAATGAGCAAAATGTAGCTGAAAAGGCAAAAAGAAGCTTAAACTACCAGAAGGAAGTGGAAACTGAAATGAGCTAAAAATGTGACATTAGTTGAAAAAGCTAAAATTAGCACAAAACGGCTAAATAGTAGCTGAAATTGCAGAAAAAGCTGAAACAAGCAGAAAAAAAGCTGAAAGGTACATAACAAGCTGAAATTAGCTGAAAAAGTTAATTAGGCTGAAAGAAGCAGAAATTAGCACATAATTTTTTTGAATTTATCTGAAAAAAGCTGAAATTTGCTAAAAATAAAAATAAAGCCTGAAAAGGTAGAACAAGCTTAAAGTAGCAGAATAAAGCAGAAAGAATATGTTGGCCCAGTCAGGCTGAAAGAGGCTGAAATGAGCACAAAAGTGGCATTTGTTTGAAAAAATAAAAAAAAGGAGCTGAAATTAGCAAAAGGAAGTGGAGAGAGCATATTTTGGCCGAATTGGGCTGAAAAAAGTTTAAATGAGTGTAAAAAATGTAGGAATAGCTAAAAAAAAGTTAAAACGAGGATAAAACGGCTAGTAGCTGAAATAACAGAAAAAGCTAGAAATAATATGTTTGCCCAGTCAGGCTGAAAGAAGCTGAAACGAGCACAAAAAAGTGGAATTTTTGGGGGGGAATAAGGAGCTGAAATTAGCAAAAATCAGCTGAAAAGAAGCTAAAAACACAGAAAGAAGCTGAAATTGCCAGAAGGAAGTGGAGAGAGCATATTTTTGCCGAATTGGGCTGAAAAAAGTTGAAATGAGTGCAAAAAATGTAGAATTAGCAACAACAAAAAAAGCTAAAATGAGGATAAAATGGCTAGTAGCTGAAATAACAGGAAAAAGCTGAAACTTGCAGAAATAAGCTGAAAGGAGCAGATAGAAGCTGAAATTACCAGAAGGAAGTAGAGAGAGAACATTTTTGCCAAATTGGGCTGAAAAAAGTTTTAATTAGTGCAAAAAATACGAAATTAGCTGAAAAAGCTTAAATTTACATAAAACCGCTAAATAGTAGCTGAAATAGCAGAAAAAGCTGAAACATTCATAAATAAGCTGAAATTACCAGAAAGAAGATGGAAGAAGCACAAAAATGCTGTTAGAAATTATCTGAAAGGAGCACAAAACAGCTGAAAGTAACTGAAAGTAGCTGAAAAACTGTTTAAATTAGCCGAAGGAAGCTGAAAGAAGCTGAAGCTGAACAAAATGTGAAAGGAGCAGTAAAAGGTTGTAAACACATCTAAAGATCTGAATGATGGAAAATGAGCTCAATTCATTTTCTATGAGAAAACAAATGTCAGAAAAGGCTAAATATTTCAAAAAGCTAAAGTTGCACCAGCACCAACAGCCGTCTGACCCGTCTCCTGAACGAGCCGAACATTTTTATTTACGATTTGTTGAAGTAGCACAAAAATAGAGAAAATGCCGAAAAACGTCCGGAAGAAAAATAGTTCACAATAGAGTGTAAGCTTTGTGAACATTAAACACAGTAAAACAGCTAAAATCTGTTGGTTTGAAACAGCCGAAGCTCAGATTTTTTTTACATTTGACTAAATCCTCAGCAGGGACTCTGGAAGACGTGAACACCGGAGGAGAGAAAGGAAGTTGGAGGAGCTAAAGAACAGATTGGAGAAACTTCCCTCGGCCGGCCAAGCATCACACACATCAAAGTGAAGACATTGTTTGGGAGGAACAATGGCTGCCGTCACAGTCCAGGAGTTCGGCTGTTGTTGCGTGTTTGCGCTCCCAGAATCCCCTCCTGACGGCGAAACCACTGGATTATCAAAGCAGCAGATGCAAACTGCGGAGAACAATATCACCGGCAACCCTCTGAGGCCCGAGACGCTCACATCAGATCAGACAAAGAACGAGAAACTCCAAACATTTAATTTAAAAACCGTCCGCTGAAGAAGAGCTCGGCTGTTTTAGAGGATTAGATTAGATTAGCAGCTAAATTAACAACTGACGGACCAAAAGGGCAAAAATACCCCAAAATATTTTTTACTGTTTGAATGTTTATTCACTGTTGTTTCTTAATTTCAACAAATCATAAATCAAAATGTTCGGCTTTTTCAGGACAATCCTGCTGTGACTTTTGGGATTGGTGCAACTTTTTGGCTTTTTGAAATATTTAGCCTTTTCTGCTATTTTTTTCCTAATAGAAAATGACCTTTTACTGCTCCTTTCACATTTTTGTTCTGCTGCAGCTTCCTTCTGCAAATGTAAACTTTTTCAGCTACTTTCAGCTCATTTTAGCTGTTTTTCAGCTGTTTTGTGCTCCTTTCAGAGTCTTTCTAACTACAACATTTTTGTGCTTCTTTTAACTTACTCTGCTTATTTCAGCTTATTTAGCTCCTTTCGGCTTATTTCGGCAAGATTCAGCATTTTCTGCTATTTCAGCTACTATTTTGCAGTTTTTAAGCAAATTTTAGCTTTTTCTGCTAATTCCACATTTTTTGCATTCATTTAAACTTTTTTCAGACTAAGTGATTAAAAATGCTCTCTCCACCTCCTTCTGGTAATTTCAGCTTTTTCTGCCTTTTTAGCTACTTTTCAGCTATATTTTTTTTTGCTAATTTCAGCTTTTTTCAAGTAATTTCCACTTTTTTGTGCTTATTTCAGCTTTTTTAGCTGATTTGGGCAAACGTTCTTTCTGATTTCTTCTGCTAATTTATGCTTGTTCTCCCTTTCCGCTACCTTTTTTGCATTTTAGCTAATTTTAGCTTTTTCAGCTAATTCCACATTTTTTGCACTCATTTAAACTTTTTTCAGACTAAGTGATTAAAAATGTATTCTCCACTTCCTTTTGGTAACTGCAGCTTCTTTCTGCCCTTTTAGCTACTTTTCAGCTGTTTTTGTTGTTGTTGTTGCTAATTTCAGCTTTTTTCAAGTAATTTCCACTTTTCTGTGCTTATTTCAGCCTTTTTAGCTGATTTGGGCAAACATGTTCTTTCTGATTTATTCTGCTAATTTATGCTTGTTTTCCCTTACCTTTTTTAGCATTTTAGTTAATTTCAGCTGTTTTCAGATAAATTCGAGTTTTTGTGGTAATTTCTTCTTTCAGCCTAATTGCATTATTTCTGCTAAATTCAACTTATGGTCCTTTCAGCTTATTTATGCTAGTTTCAGTAATTTCTGCTAATATTTAGCTGTTTTTATGCTAATTTAAGCTTTTTTTTTCAGGTAATTTCCACTTTGTTTGTGCTCATTTCTGCTTCTTTTAGCCTGTTTGGGCAACCACGGGTTCTTTCTGCTTTCTTCTGCTAATTTATGCTTGTTTTACATTTTCAGCTACCTTTTAAACATTTTTGCTAATTTCAGCTGTTTTCATATAAATTTAACTTTTTGTGGTGATTTTTGCTTCTTTCAGCCTAATTAAATTACTTCTGCTAATTTCAACCTGTTATGGTCCTTTCAGCTTATATCTGCTAGTTTCAGTTATTTCAGCTACTATTTAGCTGTTTTTATGCTAATATAAGCTTTTTTCAGTAATTTCCACATTTTTTGTGCTCATTTCTGCTGCTTTTAGCTGATTTAAGCAAACATGTTCTTTCTTATTTATTCTGCTAATTTATGCTTGCTCTACCTTTATGCTATTTTTTTTTTAGCATTTTAGCTAATTTCAGCTGTTTTCAGATTAATTCAATTTTTGTGGTAATTTTTGCTTCTTTCAGACTAATTAAATTACTTCTGCTAATTTCAACCTGTTATTGTCTTTTCAGCTTATATCTGCTAGTTTCAGTTATTTCAGCTACTATTTAGCTGTTTTTAATGCTAATATAAGCTTTTTTCAGCAATTTTCACTTTTTTGCGCTCATTTCTGCTTCTTTTAGCTGATTTGGGCAAACATGTTCTTTCTGATACCGTTCTGCTACTTTTTTTGTTGCATTTTAGCTAATTTCAACTGTTTTCAGACTAATTCATTTTTTTGTGGTAATTTTTGCTTCTTTCAGCCCAATTAAATTACTTCTGCTAATTTCAACTTATAGTCATTTCAGCCTATTTGTGCTAGTTTCAGCTATTTCAGCTATTATTTAGCTGCTTTCATGCTAATTTGAGCTTTTTCTGCCAATTCCACATTTTTTTCATTCATTCCAACTTTTGCGTTCTCTCTGCGTCCTCAGGTTGATTTATGCTCGGTCTGCATTTTCAGCATTGCATTGCTAATTTTAGCTGTTTTTCATCAAGTTCTTCTGCAATAAGCATTCACTCTGAGTTTTCGCAGGAAATGCTCTAGTTGAATTTAAATCAACAAATCAACTTATTTTCAATGATCAGCTTTTTAAAACTTTCAGAGCCTTTTAAATTTGACTAAAAAGAGTTGCACATTAACCAAAAACTGACTTTTTTTTTTACATTTCTGTGAACTGAAGGGTTAAAACAGATTAGAAGATTTAAAAGACAACAGTGACGGTCGGTCCCAGTCGGCTGCGAGCATGTGAGAATGCCATTAAACTCCCATTTGCTGTGTCGACATCCCCATAACCTCTGGGATGCTTCAGCCATGGAGGTCCCGACTACCCATCCTTCCCTGACACTTCAACCCCCAGCCGAAGCGGTGCGGCTAATGCAAAACATATAGACGAGCCGAAAGACTGAAAACCTGCAGATAAGAGTCGATGAACGAGGGATAGGAGAAGGTCTGTTTCATCGGCGTGCTTTCAGCGTGTAACCAGGAGCGACCTGACCCGCTGCGATTACAGAATAGTCGTTTTGAGAGACAGAAATCCATGGAGAACGTGCGCCTGCTGGCCTTCGGCTGGCCAAACGGAAAATCAATAACGATCAGAGTAGCCGCAGAATGCACAAACATGCACAGAGGTCCAGTGGACAGAACCAACACTGATCGCACCTTATTAGCCGAAGCGCCGGAGGACGGCGGCGGGATTGATCCGGGAGTCGATTAATGGGCCTCGTTTAAACGTTTTAATGAAGTTTGGCGTAAAAAAAAAGGAGGGAAATGTTGAAAGAAGTAAAAAGAGGAGTGATCAGAAAATAAATACCCGACTTCATGAGCGGCTCTGCAGCTTAAGAGATGTAGCAAACACTAGAGAGTTAGCATTTCCTGCGAAAATGCAGTAGGAATGCTTATTGCAGAAGAACTTGCGGAAAAACTGCTGAAATTAGCTAAACCATGCTGAAATGTAGCTGAAATGGAATGACAAGCCTAAATTAGTAGAAAGAATATTTGCGGAATTAGGTTTAAATAAGCAGAAATTAGCACAATTACAAAATTAGCTAAAATAAAGCTGAAATTAGCAAAAAATCACTGAAAAATAGCTGAAAAGGAAGAAAGAAGCTTAAACTACCTGAAGGAGATGAACCGAGCTGAAATTAGCTAAAATATTGTGTTTTTAGCTGAAAAGGCTAAAATTATCATGAAACAGCTAAATAGCTGAAACTAGCATGAATAAGCTGAAAGCAAAAGCTGAAATTAGCAGAAGGAAGTTAATTAGGCTGAAAGTAGCAGAAATGACCACAATAGACTTGAAATGATCTGAAAACAGCTGAGATTAGATAAAACATGTTGAAATGTAGCTGAAATGGAAAGACAAGCCTAAATTAGCAGAAATAATATTTGCTGAATTAGGTTTAAATAAGCAGAAATTAGCCCAAAATTTACAAAATGTAGCTAAAATAAAGCTGAAATTAGCACCAACAAAAAAAAAATCACTGAAAAGTAGCTGAAAAGGAAGAAAGAAGCTTAAACTACCTGAAAGAGATGAAACGAGCTGAGATTAGCAAAAATGTTGTGTTTTTAGCTGAAAAAGCTAAAATTATCATGAAACAGCTAAATAGCTGAAATAGTTGAAACTAGCATGAATAAGCTTAAAGCAAAAGCTGAAATTAGCAGAAGGAAGTTAATTAGGCTGAAAGTAGCAGAAATTACCACAATAGACTTAAAATGATCTGAAAACAGCTGAAATTAGATAAAACATGTTGAAATCTAGCTGAAATGGAAAGAAGCCTAAATTAGCAGAATAAAGCTGAAATAACACATATTTGCTTAAATAGGTTTAAATAAGCATAAATGAGCTAAAAAAATTAGGACATTCAGCTATAAAGCTGAATTTTGCAACAAAAAAAATAGTAGCTGAAAGCAGAAAGAAGCTTAAACTATCTGAAGGAGGTGGAAGGAGCTGACATTAGTTAAATGTTGTGGCATTAGATGAAAAAAGCTAAAATTAGCACAAACAGCTAAATAACAGCTGAAATAACAGAAATAGCTGAAGCTAGCATAATTAAGCTGAAAGGAGTATAACAAGCTAAAATTAGCAGAAAGAAGTTAATTAGGCTGAAATTAGCAGAAATTACCAAGAAAAATGTGAATTTATCTTAAAATAGCTAGTTAGCCAAAAAAAACAAAAAAACAGTTGAACAGCTTAAAAAACTGAAATGAGCCAAATTTTTGCTTAATTGGGCTAAAAAAGTTTAAATGAGTGCAAAAATTGTGGAATAAGCTGTAGAAAGCTAAAACTAGCAAAAAAACAGCTAAATATTTGCTGAAATCGTTTTAAATAAGCAGATATTGGCACAAAAATTGTGAAATTAGCTAAAATGAAGCTGAAATTAGCAACAACAAAAAATCACTGAAAAGTAGCTGAAAAGGAAGAAAGAATCTTAAACTACCAGAAGGATATGAAACTAGCTGAAATTAGCAAAAATATTGTGTTTTTTAGCTGAAAAAGCTAAAATTATCATGAAACAGCTAAAGAGCCGAAATAGTTGAAACTAGCATAAATAAGCTGAAAGCAAAAGCTGAAATTAGCAGAAGGAAGTTAATTAGGCTGAAAGTAGCAGTAATTACCACAATAAACTTAAAATGATCTGAAAACAGCTGAAATTAGATAAAACATGTTGAAATCTAGCTGAAATGACTGACAAGCCTAAATTAGCAGAAAGAATATTTGCTGAAATAGGTTTAAATAAGCAGAAATTAGCACAACATTTTCAAAATTAGCTAAAATAAAGCTGAAATTAGCACACAAAAAATCACTGAAAAGTAGCTGAAAGGGAAGAAAGAAGCTTAAGCTACCCGAAGGAGATGAAGCGAGCTGAAATTAGCTAAAATGTTGTGTTTTTAGCTGAAAAAGCTAAAATCACCACTAAATAGCTGAAATAGTTGAAACTAGCATGAATAAACTGAAAGCAAAAGCTGAAATTAGCAGAAGGAAGTTAATTAGGCTGAAAGTAGCAGAAATTACCACAATAAACTTAAAATGGTCTGACAACAGCTGAAATGAGCTAAATCATGCTGAAATGTAGCTGAAATGGAATGACAAGCCTAAATTAGCAGAAGAAAGCAGAAAGAATATTTGCTGAATTAGGTTTAAATAAGCAAAAATTAGCACAAAAATTAAGAAATGAGCTAAAATAAAGTTGAAATTAGCAAAGAAATTGCTGAAAAGTAGCTGAAAAGGAAGAAAGAAGCTTAAACTACCTGAAGTAGATGAAACGGGCTGAAATTAGCTAAAATTTTGTGTTTTTAGCTGAAAACGCTAAAATGATCATGAAACAGCTAAATAGCTGGAATAGTTGAAACTGGCATAAATAAGCTGAAAGAAAAACTGAAATTAGAAGAGAGTTAATTAGGCTGAAAGTCGCAAAAATTACCCCAATACTGTACTGTAAACTTAAAATGATCTGAAAACAGCTGAAATTAGATAAAACATGTTGAAATCTAGCTGAAATGGAAGGACAAGCCTAAATTAGTAGAAAGAATATTTGCTGAATTAGGTTTAAATAAGCAGAAATTAGCACAAAAATCACGAAATTAGCCAAAATAAAGCTGTAATTAGCATAAAGAATCGCTGAAAAGTAGCTGAAAAGGAAGAAAGAAGCTTAAACTACCTGAAGTAAATGAAACGAGCTGAAATTAGCTAAAATATTGTTTTTAGTTGAAAAAGCAAAAATTATCATGAAACAGCTAAATAGCTGAAATAGTTGAAACTGGCATAAATAAGCTGAAAGCAAACGCTGAAATTAGCAGAAGGAAGTTAATTAGGCTGAAAGTAGCAGAAATTACCACAATAAACTTAAAATGATCTGAAAACAGCTGAAATTAGATAAAACATGTTGAAATCTAGCTGAAATGGAAGGACAAGCCTAAATTAGCAGAATAAAGCAGAAATAACATATCTGCTTAAATAGGTTTAAATAAGCATAAATTAGCTAAAAAAATTAGGACATTAGCAAAAAAAAAAGCTGAAATTTGCAAAAAAAATAGTGGCTGAAAAGCAGAAAGAAGCTTAAACTACCTGAAGGAGGTCGAAGGAGCTGAAATTAGTTAAATGTTGTGGTATTAGCTGAAAAAAATCTAAAAGTAACACAAACGGCTAAATAGCAGCTTAGCTGAAACTAGCATAATTAAGCTGAAAGGAGTATAACAAGCTAAAATTAGAAGAAATAAGTTAATTAGGCTGAAAGTAGCATAAATTACCAAGCAAAATGTGAATTTATCTGAAAATAGCTGAAGTTAGCAAAAAAACAGTTGAACAGTAGCTAAAAAACCCAGAAATGGGCCAAATATTTGCGTAATTGGGCTGAAAAAGTTTAAATGAGTGCAGAAAAAGTGTTATTAGCTGAAAAAGCAAAAATTAGCAAAAAACAGCTAAATATTTGCTGAAATAGCAGAAAAGGTTGAAACTTGAAAAATTAAACTAAAAGGAGCATAACAAGCTGAAATTAGCAGAAAACGTTAGAAGAAGCACAAAAATGTAGTTGAAGAAATAATCTGAAAGGGGCATAAAACAGCTTAAACAGCTGAAATGAGCTGAAAGTAGCTGAAAAACAGTATAAATTTGAAGAAGGAAACTGAAGCAGATCAAAATGTGAAAGGAGCAGTAAAACGTTGTAAAAACCTCTAAAGATTTGAAGGATGGAAAATGAACTCAATTCATCTTAAATGAGGGGGAAAAATGGCAGAAAAGGCTAAATATTTAAAAAAGCTAAAGATGCACCAATACCAAAAGTCATAGCAGGATTGTCCTGAAAGAGCTGTACGTTTTGATTCATGATTTGTTGAAGTAGCCGAAAACTGTGGGACGAGAATCATGCTGAAAAATGCATGTAAGAAAAATTGGATCACAACAGAGCGAATGCTTCATAAACGTTCACTCTGTTAGTTTTACTTCAACAATGTTTAAAGTGTTAACAGTTGAAACATTTAGATTTCAATAAAGGAGAGAGAAGACACGTCTGATCACTCCCGTGCTCCAACAGGAAGGAAAAATAACGTGCACTACAGAGCTGATGGGGTGTTGTACGCCTGAGCAGTGTCTTTGAAATCACAAACTTCAGGTTGAAAGTGTTTTTCCCCTCAGGACGGTTTAACCACTCGATTGTGGAACACGTCTCTTGTCAACCTATCAAAATGTTGTAGAGTGCTACACTGGGCTAGATCTCTGATTAGTTTTTAAAAACTTCCACATTTGAACAAACTTGTGCAAAATAAACGGGTATTCTGACCGAAGAACGTTATGAACGCCGGGTTAATGTTAAAAGGGATTCTTTGAAGAAAGAACCGGGGCGTAAATCTTCGATTGTGGTCGCCCCCTTTTTCACCGCCGTGCATATTTATCCACATCGCAAAAAGTTGGTTCACCAGCTCCAAGACTAAAATGTTGCAACGGAGCCTTCAAACAACGTATTTCTGTCTCGTTTTTCGTTGTTGGGAAGGAATAATCTGTGTCCCCCGATCGGAAGGTTGGTGGTTCGAATCCCGGTTCCCCACACCATGTGTCGTCGTGTCCCTGGGCAAGACACTTAACTCCGAGTTGCTCCCGGTAGGACTGGAAAGCGCCTTGCATGGCAGTCTGCCGCTACCGGTGTATGAATGTGTGTATGAATGGGTGGATGGTTGGTATTGTAAAGTGCTTTGGGGCCCCTCATAGGGGGCTGGAAAGCGCTATATAAATAAGCTCCATTTACCAGTTACCATTTCAGGTGATACACTCTTTAAAACGCGGATCTATCAGCAGACGTTTCTCTCCATCCACCTATCAGTTGAAGGTGCACTTAAAAATACGAAGCATTAACAATAAGTTGTAAAGAAATATATTTATGATGCAACAAAACAGGTGTATGACACATAAAAATCTCTGCTTTTCTTATTTATG
>JBBPBX010066199.1:0-10463 GCA_038048925.1 Garcialebias charrua | reverse complement strand
GATGGATGGATGGATGGATGGATGGATGGATGATAGATAGATAGATAGATATGATAGATAGATAGATAGATAGATAGATAGATAGATAGATAGATAGATAGATAGATAGATACATAGATAGATAGATAGATAGATAGATAGATAGATAGATAGATAGATAGATAGATAGATAGATAGATAGATAGATAGATAGATAGATAGATAGATAGATAGATAGATAGATAGATAGATAGATAGATAGATATTTAAACTGACCAGACCTACCTATCATCTGACAAATCTGTTTTCTTGTTTATAAGAAAGCATAGACCATCCCTCTTTTCCACCATTGCAACTGGTTCTTGATAAAATTGCTCCCTTCCCTCATCAAGGTGCATCACTCTGCGTTGGACGGAAAAATAATAATAATAAAGCAACCTCTGTTCTAGTTTAAATCTCTCAGCAATGGGGGATATCATCATACCTCTTGTTATCACTGAGGTTTTCAGGGAAATCTGCATTCAAACCAATCATCAGTTGATGTTTACAAGATAAGATGATTAGGAAATTATAAATGCCATGTTTACATCTAAAAGTATTATCAAATCCTCATTATTTGTAGGTAAACAGCTTGCTTAACAACTAAACTAGCATCTGCTTTGTTATGGTAGTGGAAAATATCTCATGCTGACCTTGTGTCTGAACTGTTTTATGTAATAAACTTAAAATGAAGTCTACAGCTGGTGATGATCTCTAAAACAACCATAGCTGACCAAAGTGCTTCACAAGAATTACAGCATTGCTGATAATATAATGTGATAAAATAAATAAAATTGAGTTTATTTAAACATAAAAGCATAATAAAATTTACAGTAAAATACCAATAAAATAATACTAATAAAAACCAAGACAACTATTGCATATTTGCTGCAATTTCCCAAATACTCGAGTCAATTTCTAACATGGCAGGTTATGTTGGGTTATTGTTATTTTAAACTATGCAAGCTCTTTCCTAGACCTTGACTGAATGAGATGTTTCTGGTCCTGTTCAGTGAGGTTAGTTTCTGAAATCTTCCATTTTACCTCAAACAAAATGAGCTAAAGGGGCAAACAGTCCAGGGTTCAAACCAGCTGCTCGGCACAACGCATGATGTAACACTGGGCTGCAGATCTCTGAGCAGACAGGCTTAACTCATGCCCACCTTCAGTCTGTCTCACAAACACATTGCAAACCTCCTCAGGCGATAACAGGCTACTGAGGCTTTACATCAGAAATGAGTAATGACTTCCCAGCATCTTCCTGTGTGAGGATGTGAAGCTCCACAATTCACCGAGATCCAAGTCACCGTGAGCTTAACATAATCCGAAAACAGCAGGATATAAACAATAACTCCAAGTATTTGATTGTTATGATTCTTCTTTATCTTTAGGGTTTTCTCTGACAAGCTGTACTTGAAGGCAAATTGTTGCTTTTTGTCATATATTTAAATGTTCTTTAAAAAATAGAAGTCTAGCAATCCTTGGAAGGCATACCACCTACTGTACTTAGATTTAGGCTAAGATCATTTTATGATGTATCCATTTAGTTCTAACCTTGACAAAAATGTCATGCAAAATTGCAAGATGTTACACATAAATGATGTGTTGTGAAAGCCTCTCAGCTACCACCACATACAATTTTAGTTCAGTATCCCTAAAACTAACGGACTTTTAGCCATGTTCCATCGGCTAGTTTTGTGTACCTTTGGAGATTATTAAATTTAAATGATTCTGAATGTTATCTAGTTGTAAATGTGCATCTACAAGGGTTGAATGTCCACTGGGCATTCTGTAAATAGGGAGTTTTTTTAAGAGCATTTTTGTGCCACTGTGGGGGTTCCCATCATATTTAATATAATGTGTGCAGGGGTGATTCTAGAATCTGACCTTTAGGGGGTGCTCAGCCCCCATTGCTGACAGCTGCTCGTAGCTTGATCAATGTGGTGGACATTGATGTCAGAAGCATTCATAATGTGGTGGTGGGGGAGCACACTGGTCTGGGAGTCTGGGAGTCTACCCCCAGAAAATTTTGAATAAAGTAGATGTCATTTCCTGCATTCTGGTGCATTTTAACGTGTAATCATCTACATTTACCTCCATAGTAAACAATTGATTCAATGACTATTTTAGAGAACTCGGCATAACGAGACGTAGAACTAAGCTAGTGGCGTGCAATACAAACGTGCTAGCTAAGATGCTACAGATGTAGCACTTTGCTTTACATTACATAACCTAATAAACGCTTTGTACAAAATCAGTTTAGTGTTAACTGATCATAACAAATAAAGACTATGTAATCAGAAGTTGCAACATATATCTACATTCAAAACACAAAAAACAAAGCACAACGAGGTTTAAGCATGAACCTATAACCATTAAGCACAGTACAATGTAATTATGACCAAAATGGAGGATTTACCTCCAGTTACCTTCATACAGATGAACATGTGGTACTTCCTGTTGATCACTGTTGTTTTCAGCTGCTCATGAGGTCGGCCACAGGGCTTTATCCATGTTTTACATTTTTCCAGACTCAGTTTAGGTTTTGGAAATGGAATAAACTGTATTCCACCCTCTAAAACAGCACTATTCAACTAAACTGCTCAGGGGGCCACAGTTACTGAAAGCCAGCAGCTCAGGGGCCGTACATCCAGCAATTAGTCATAACGCCAAAAATACACTACACGCGGCTCCGCTCCGCCCCGCTCCGCAGGTCGCAGCTGAGCGAGTCCAATTTCCACTACCTGCGCTCCGCTCAGGTCCGAGTGGATGCGCCGCTCCGAGACGCATGCGCGGGAGTTGCGAGATCGCGCTGTAAGGAATAAGGTGGGGTAAGGTATTTAAACACTTACTGGACCACCATTATTGTAGAGATATAGGACTTTCTGGTCAGTTTACTGACTTACCTATATCTTTAGATGCGCAAGTCTGAGCAGACTTTATCTGCACAAACTTGCCACCAAGTTCACGGGGTCTCAACTTTTTCAGAATAAATCAATAAATCTAACGATGTGATTAGCCAGAAATGTAATTTCACGCTTAGACTTCAATTTATGTTGGTCTACCAGAAAATAGACCTTTTATTGAAACTATCACAAAATTACATTAAACATTTGTATCGATATTAGCTCTGATTTAATAACTACGTTGACAAGAATTCAAATTAAAACAAACAGACAGTTGGAACTTTCTGTTGGCACATTACTTAAAGTTTACCATGATGAAAACAAACATAAGGAGGAGTTTAAGGAGGAAAGATAAAAGATTGAAATGAAATGGTTGAATCTTATCTTGAGATGTTAACCAGAGATAGCACCCTCTGCTCGGTTTCGGCTGGACGTCCGTCCCGTGATGAAACACTTTTACCTTCGTGAAGATGATCCTGTCTCAACTCCGGTAAATTAGTCAAGCCAGACGTGCATGCTGCTGCGTTTTACAGGCGACCACTTTCATCTTGCCACGGTCTCGAGACCGTCTGCGTCGGCCTCCCAGAGTGATGCCTGGTTCTGGTTTTGTTCAAGATAACTTCAGAAAGAGTGTCACCTCTTGGAGCTCTGACACTCGAAGAGGTTCACAGCTGACGTGCTGTTTGAACCTTTGCTGAAGACGTGGGTCGAGTTGGCACAATGACCGGGCGTCTCCAGCTTTCTCCAGGGAGAGAAACCAGTTGGCAGTTAGTTCTCTTCCAAAAAACTCTAACTTCCAAATAGGAAGTGCCCATTATATGGGGGAGGTGGGGTCTCCCCACCTCCTCAACGGCTACAGGCTGGTTAACAAAATAAAAGATGGAAGTATGATCCCATAGGCAGAAAGTCTCTTGACGGACAACAGGAAAACTGTTTACATAAATCGGCCAGATGGCCTGCCTGTGAGCACAGAAAATGTTATGGCTAACTTCATAGACAACACAAAAGAAGCTGCAAGTTACGTTTACTCTGACCTTGTGCTTTAGATTCAAAGACTGCGTGTTCTGCAGAAATAAACCAGCCGAAGGGTCAAAGTCATGCAAGTAACAGATCATCATTGAAATGATAAAAATACTGTTTGATCAATTCTGAATTAACACATATTAAAGAGAAAGTTCAATCTGATTAATTAGTGTCCATTAATTCATACTAATTGTTAACCAAAATAGTGTTTACTCGTCTCCTTGAGGTTCAAGCAAGTGTAACACTGAGAGTTTCAGAGAGGTGTGAAACCTAAAATATCAGAGACGAGGTGTATCACTACAGTCCCCCTTTTTGGAAGTCATCGCCTGTCCTTGGAGATGAGTTCCAACACGAAAGGATACCACCGAATGTCTCTGACCTCTATGTAATCCAGCAAGTGGAAAAAAAAAGTCAAAAAAAGTTCAAAATTATACTCCCATAATGTTTTGGAAATTCCATACTGTTCGTAGGTAATCCCATTGCGGTAAGCTTTCAATCCTTTGGAAAACATAGTCTGTGATCCCTTGGAAAACAAAGTCTTATAATCCACAACGGTAAATCCACAACGATGGGGGTTATTGATTTCATCAGCAAGAATGGTTTTTAATCAGCATGTAGAGGGGATCCCTCGATTGAAGCAGAGGAGGCGGGCCTTGGATGAAGGTTGAAGACCAACGTTGGATCAGCAGGTCCCCACATCGAAGGTTGCAGGCTGGATGGCTTCCAGTCGGTGCCACCCTGGTTCAATGTGTCATGCAATTATGTGGTTTTAGGTGGGCTTATGATAGGGATTCTACATTAAGCCTTACCTATATGCACCTGGTATGTAAGCTATCATGGATTAGATCAGCTACAATTACCAATTAAGGGGTGGATCAATGCTGTAAAAATCAGATATAGGGATCTATACCTATAGAAATAGGTCTTCTAGATAGATAGATAGATAGATAGATAGATAGATAGATAGATAGATAGATAGATAGATAGATAGATAGATAGATAGATAGATAGATAGATAGATAGATAGATAGATAGATAGATAGATAGATAGATAGATAGATAGATAGATAGATAGATAGATAGATAGATAGATAGATAGATAGATAGATAGATAGATAGATAGATAGATAGATAGATAGATAGATAGATAGATAGATAGATAGATAGATAGAGTTTGAGTTTTAAAAGTCTTTTATTTCACACTCCAACAGTCAATACAGATAAAACATGGTAAAAGTTAAGAAATCAAAGTAAATACTAAACATGAGTCATCCACTGAGCACAAAACATTGTTAATACCCCACTTATTAACAAAGGCATCCATGTTTTTTGTCAAACATGGTAAAAGTTTTTAAAAAATCAAAAAGTAAATACTAAACATGAGTCATCCACTCAACACAAAATATTGTTAATACCCCACTTATTAACAAAGGCATCCATGTTTTTTGTCATACATGGTAAAAGTTTTTTTTTTTAAATCAAAAAGTAAATACTAAACATGAGTCATCCACTGAACACAAAACATTGTTAATACCCCACTTATTAACAAAGACGTCCATGTTTTTTGTCAACTTAAAATACTCAAATTCCACACGGACTCGAGCAATTACCAGTCTTTCAAATAAAACACGAGCATCATCTGTTTGTTGCTGATTGATTTTGTTCCTTCTTGATATCCATATTGCCAATTTTGCAGTACCAGAAATGAAATTTAAGAGAATGTGAACTTGTTTTTTCTTTGCGCTGTACCGTGGACCATAGATAAAAATTTGGTTAGAGAACTGTACACCCAAACCACCAAACAGATTATCCAAAAGAACAAGTAAAGGATTCAGTCGTAAGCATTCAATAAAAATATGGTACAATGTTTCTTCTTGGGAACAATAAGGACATGAAACACTAATGTCAGGATTAAGGTGTGCCAGATACCTGTTTGTAGCTATGGCCCCATGCACAATCCTCCACTGGAGGTCGCCCATCCGTTTCTCAATGGGGGACTTGTACAGGGACCGCCAACAGCCTCTCGGGGTAGAGCCGGCGTCAAAAAACCCAGTCCACTTCGACACCGCCACTTCTGCCAACGAGCGTAAGTTCAGGACCTTCACACAAATAGTGTACAGGACTTTCTTTCCCAAGCCTTGAAAACATCCTAGTGGTGAGTCTTGGAGGGACAGCAACTTTTCTGTCTCATCCTGCCACTGATCCACTGCAGGAGAGACAATTAAGGAAGGAAACTCGTACTCACACTCATCATCCCATTGGTCAGACAGAGAACTATTAAAGGCAAACGCTTTGATAGAATCTGGCAGAGATAAATAGATAGATAGATAGATAGATAGATAGATAGATGGATGGATGGATGGATGGATGGATGGATAAAGTAAACTCATTTTCTGAATGCGATCCAGCCACATTAATACACATTTACTCTGCTACGAGTAAGATAGATAGATAGATAGATAGATAGATAGATAGATAGATAGATAGATAGATAGATAGATAGATAGATAGATAGATAGATAGATAGATAGATAGATAGATAGATAGATAGATAGATAGATAGATAGATAGATGGGTGGATGGATGGATGGATGGATGGATGGATAAAGTAAACTCATTTTCTGAATGCGATCCAGCCACATTAATACACATTTACTCTGCTACGAGTAAGATAGATAGATAGATAGATAGATAGATAGATAGATAGATAGATAGATAGATAGATAGATAGATAGATAGATAGATAGATGGATAGATGGATGGATGGATGGATGGATGGATGGATGGATAAAGTAAACTCATTTTCTGAATGCGATCCAGCCACATTAATACACATTTACTCTGCTACGAGTAAGATAGATAGATAGATAGATAGATAGATAGATAGATAGATAGATAGATAGATAGATAGATAGATAGATAGATAGATAGATAGATAGATAGATAGATAGATAGATAGATAGATAGATAGATAGATAGATAGATAGATAGATAGATAGATAGATAGATAGATAGATAGATAGATAGATAGATAGATAGATAGATAGATAGATGGGTGGATGGATGGATGGATGGATGGATGGATGGATGGATGGATAAAGTAAACTCATTTTCTGAATGCGATCCAGCCACATTAATACACATGTACTCTGCTACGAGCATTACATTTCTGCTGCAGTTCAGTGTCACATACTCCGAAGCAAGGCAGGAATGCAACCCGATCTCAGTGGCGGGGTTGTGCTCGATCGATAGTGAGTGTGAGACCAAGGACTGGCTTTAAATTTCTCCGAATCAATCACTGTTAGGAGTTGATTCAGGCCTTGCGGTCAAGAATCGGCAAGACAGCTTTTAACTAGAAGAGCAGACAGTGACACGAGAGCCACTGACCTCCGCAGAGTCTGCAGGAGTCTGAGGTGAAACAACAGGCAGTCTGATGTTAACGGAAGCCGCCGAGGAACAGCCATGTTTCTGGTTAAAAATATCTCAAGATAAGTCAACCATTTCTTTTCAACCTCCATTTTACACTTCCATCTTCCTCCTAAACTTTTCTTTAATACTCCATTTTCTTCCATCTTCCATCCTAAACTTTTCTTTAACCTCTAAGCCAAAACATTAAGTGAACGTGCCTACAGAGATAAGTTATACTAAGACCAGTTACTTGTGTTCTGTTGTACCTAGAAGTTACGAACGAGTGATGTCATCTGCTGAAGTAAATTTATAGGAAATTCTGATCGATCACTCCATGTAAATGTGTGATGTAATTTAATGATTTGTTAATTAAATGATTCAGTTCTGCTGTTTCAACGTAAATTGATGTTTCATGTGAATTTCATCTCGTCTGGTCACATTTATCTGTTTAAATTCTAAAAAGAGAGAACTCGTTAAAATTAAATGCTAAGAATTTGTGTCAGATAAATTCTGCTCACTCTTTCATTTTGGAATATTGTACAGTCAGTAAAATTGACTAGTGCATATATCCTACAGAGCTATAACATCGGAACGTCCTGCATCAAGACGTGATGGTGAATGATGCGTTTCACAACTTAACATTAGACAGCAAGTTGACCTGACTGCTGCAGCCTGACAGAGCTGAAAAAGCTAAACCTTCGTCACTGATCAGATCTAAAATCCACTAAGCAGTTAAGCTGATTGCTGCAGCTTCACCTTGTAGGAAAAGAGATCAAATGTCATTGGCACGCTACCGTTCTCTTCCTAATCAACATTTCAGAGACAACACTGTCAGCAGGGTTTTTGATTGGAGCAGAGCGTGAGGCAAAATGTGCTAATTCATGCTGCAGTGTGGCTGGCGGCCTCTGAAACGTGTGGAAGTGTTGTGTAGAGAGGATGACGACATCCATCCTCTCAGGGGTCAGAGGTCATTCATCACTTCCTGTTTCACAGGACACAGACTTGCATGAGCAGGCACAGAAGAAGTGCGCCGGCCATGACTTCCCCAAAAACACGTTGTATGTTTTACTCTGCCCTCCTGTGACATCCGCCTATGTCTGTTTTCCACCAGAGCCTCGTTGACCTTGTCCTGGCCTTAACGTGGGAGTGGGACTCGCTGTCGTCGGTTCAACCATGGTCACCACCAACCTACAGCTGCCAAATTAAAAAAACAAGAGCAAAAGAGGTTGATAGAACAATAGAAAATGACAAAAAATAATCATCCAAAAATGTATAGAAATTCAATTAGCAGGTAGCATGGTGACATGTAGCTGTCATCTGTCAGTGAGAAGGTTGCTGGATCAAGTCCTATCTGTGACCTTTCCAACCAGAGTCTGCATGTTCTATCTGCGAATGCGTGGATTTTCACCAGGTACTCATGGTTTTAGCACAGAAACATGCATGTTAGGCTAACACTAACTGGTTACTCTAATGGTTGTTTGTCTCTGTGAGACCCTGTGATGGACTCCAGTGACGGCTGGACATGCACAACAGCTACTCCCATGACCAGAAAGAAATAATTAAGTAAAGATAATGGATTGATGATTCGACCTGATCCAATTTGACCTCAAATGTACAAATAGGCACAACAGATTCCACCATGATGTTATTTCTCAAACACAAATAGAGCCTAATTTTTTTTTTTTAAAGTGAAAAACTAAGTCCACCCTCGTTTCTTCTACAGGATTTAGGTACAGCTGGGTGCTACATATCAAATGCACTTCATTGTCTGATCATCATCAGTTGAACCTTCTTTATAAAGTCAGTTTGCTGCTCTGGACCAGACTGGTGTGCATTAACACAATGTCAAGGAGGCAAGACATCAGCTGTGATGTTAGAAAAGGAACACATATATATATATATATATATATATATATATATATATATATATATATATATATACAGGGAACCCCCGTGTTACGAACGAGATCGGGACCTAAGAACGGTTCGCAGCTCGATCCGTTCGTAGGTAGGGGGTGAAAATTATATTTAAAAAAAAAAATTATTCATTCATTCATTCATTCAACCTTTATTTATCATGCTAACGGAGCGCGCGCACACATTTAAGCATGTAAAGTAGTGTACTGTAATGTTAAACATTGCTATTCACATTTACAGAATAAATAAAAATATATTTTCTTACTTTGAGATGGTCAAAGCCGACATCTTAGGTTGCCATGCGTTGATTGTTTTCGGGCCGAGCAGCGCGGGCCACCGCAGCTGCTCCAGGCCTGTGTTAGCTAGCTGGCTAGCTTCTGCTAGCCAAGCCATGAGCTAGTGTTGGAGCGGCGGCGCGATCAATCTGCAGCTCCTGCTCCAGCCGCTGCTCCAGCCTGAGACGTCCACAGAGCTATTCCAGCTAGTAATTAATCCACATGATGCGATCCTGGTCACCAGTGTTCAAAAGGCCGGCTCCCGTGTTAGCTCCAGTGTTAGCTCTGGAGCTAGCCAGGCCGGAGGTGTAGCCAGGCCGGCCGGAGGTGTTCGCACGGCGGCCTGGCACGATCGGCGATAAATCCGCTGCCTGAGACATCCACAAAGTTCACAGAGACGTTTCCAGCTAGTAATTAATCCATATGAAGCCATCCTGGTCACCAGTCTTCGTCCAGCTCTCGGCAGCTAACCTAAGATGGCGTCCGGTCCGGTGTTCTACATTAATTTGTGACCGGAGACCCCAGTGACTGAACCTTAAATAGCGTCCGGTGTTCTACATTAATTTGTGACCGTGTAAACTGAAGACCTACTTCCTGTTTCCCAAAATTGCTCAAAAATTGCTCAAAAATGATCAGAAATGATCTTTTTTATCATAATTATTATTTATAAAGCCTTTAAAACAACCAGAGCTGCAACAAAGTGATGTACACATGAAATTAAGAACATTTAAACACAAAAAAAAAAAAAAAAAAAAAAAATTTTTTTTTTTTTTTAATTCATATTTTTATTAAATATGATATGTTCGTAAGTCCCGTGGTTCGCAGGTCGATGGGGTCGTAGGTCGGGGGTTACCTGTATATATATATATATATATATATATATATATATATATGTATATATATATGTATATATATA
>JBBPBX010066197.1:0-19736 GCA_038048925.1 Garcialebias charrua | reverse complement strand
GTTAGCCTGGCCCTCGCCTTCCTGCACAGCTCCGCTCAATTCTCATTTCCCTTCACTGCACAGTCTGGGATTCCTCCCATAGACAACGATTTCTCCGGCCGATTTTTGACCGGACCAATCAGAGAGCAGAAGGCGGAGTTTTGAACGACGTCGACTGACGTCGTCATTCAAAATGGCTGCCGCCACGAAGGAATTTTCAATAAAACAAGGTAAAAAACTATTATTTCTCTGCTGAGAAAAAATATATTTCATAGCTGACGTTATATCAGAAGTGTTCCTGAGCAATCAGAGAGCAGAAGGCGGAGTTTTGAACGATGTCGACTGACGTCGTCATTCAAAATGGCTGCCGCCACGAACGAATTTTCATCAAAACAAGGTAAAAAACTATTATTTCTCTGCTGAGAAAAAATATATTTCACCGCTGACGTTATATCAGAAGTGTTCCTGAGCTTAACAGTTCCTAAATCAATTCACGAAATGGTCAAATCTGCTGGATATTAAATAGTTTCGGTTTGATATTTTCCAAACAGCCTCGGGTGCGCTACGAAAATAAATGATAAAAAATCGAATTTTATCTCAAATGTTTCATCTAGGCCAACAGTCAGTAAATTAAAGACATATAATTACACACTGGTGGCAGAAAAAATATCCACCGAGTGGTTTCTGAGCAATTTATCTGAATAGCCTGGACCTCACCAGACTAAACTAACAAAACTCTGCCTCCTGTTCTCTGATTGGTCCATTCAAAAATCTCCAGGAGAAATCGTTGTCTATGGCAGAGATGCCAGACCCTAGTCCAAAGCGAAGTGAAGGACAAGGGTCTGGTTTAAACCAGGCTACATTGCCGTTAGTGTGTGTGAAGATTTTCTACAGACTCTTCAACATTAAGTTCTATGACTCCAAGCCTTCATCTCAGCTATCCATCCATCCATCCATCCATCCATCCATCCATCTATCCATCCATCTTTCCATCCATCACTGTACGAGAGATGGGGGACACCTTGGACAGGTTGCAAGTCGTCAAATGTCCTTCACAGGGACACATAGAGACAAATGAGACAAACAACCAGATTTTCTGCTGAATCCAAGATCGATGATTCTTCAACATAGATCTTATGGCAGCAAGACTTAATATATAAAAAATAAAAAAAAACTCCATGAGACGATTGTCTGTCCTGTCCAGTTTGTTTGCACCTCCCCATGTTAAGGAAGGAAGGAAGGAAGGAGGGAAGGAAGGAAGGAATGAAGGAAGGAAGGAATGAAGGAAGGAGGGAAGGAAGGAAGGAGGGAGGGAGGAAGGAAGGTGGTGTGTGTGTGTGTGTGTGCTTGTGTGTGTGCGTGCATGCGTGTGTGTTTGTGTGTAGGTGTGTGTGCGTGTGTGTGTTTGTGTGTGTGTGTAGTAGGTAAGTAGGTGGGTGGCCACCCTGGATTTAGACATGGCAACCCAATTTTCAGTTGTGACCTTTCTTAGGCCTAGATGTAGCCACACACCAAACTAAATGTCGGTACCTCATATATTTTTCAAGTTATCAGCTCACGAGAAAGACAGACGGATGAATGGAGGGTATTTCCAATTTCCTAATTATTCGCTCTGTGATAGGGGACAACAAACCCTCACGTATAATCTGCTGAAATGAGCATCCTCCATAGGGTAGCTGGCAGTGACGTGTGGTCAGGGGAGGCAAGTGAGGCCGTGCCTCACCTGTCATCATGGAAAGAAAAAAATGTTTAAAAAAATAAAAATTATTATTGGGGGCTGCCATTGCATGTAAATGCATGGAAGCCACCTATTGTTCTACACCCAATAAGGGTTTCTTTATTTATTATTCTTCGGTGGCCGTTAATGCGGCCCGAACCAAAACGTGAACCCCCACAAAAGTTATATCAAAACGACCGACCCGACTCCGAGATGTGTGCTATTACTTTTCTAAGCAATCGAAGTTACCATGGCGACATAGTTTGCTAACAAAAATGCTAAATTTCCCATGGGAAATGAATGGGAGTTAACTTTTCAGAGAAACTGAGTAACATAGGGCGACATTTTGGTTCAATATACAAGAAAGTACATTGCCTTAATAATATACCAGCTTTCAGGAGAAGAACATAGTTTAACTTCCCAGCAGACTCAAGGATGAAGCAGGAAGTGGGACTTTTAGAGGGAGTTTGACATGAGTGACATTCACTCTGTTCATTGGCTGTTCACCAGGGAACAGGAGGGAATTAGCTTAGGTCAAAGGGTTTATCAAAAGTTAAAGGAGTGAAGATTATTCAGAGAAAGTGTTTTTAAAAAAAGACAGAAAACCGTTGCCAGTTATACAGATTACTGATTAAGCTTTGATTAACGTCTTAACATTTCTAAACTAATCTGAAAAGTTCAACTTGACATATTTCTCAACTTTAGACAGCATTCTGATTCATGTGTCCACATATTAAGAATACACCAGCATATTAAAGGACAATGATCATTCAACATATTGAAAAATAACATTGCTCATACGACACAAGGTTATGCTTTGATTATATCTGAATTAACACAAAGTAAAAGAATAAGAGAGTCTCTTTGTGATTTAATTTGTGTCTTGACTTAGCCTGGCCTTCGCCTTCCTGCACAGCTCCGCTCAATTCACATTTCCCTTCACTGCACAGTCTGGGACTTCTCCCATCCACAACCATTTCTCCGGTAGATTTTTGTTCGGACCAATCAGAGAGCAGAAGGCGGAGTTTTGAACGACGTCGACTGACGTCGTCATTCAAAATGGCTGCCGCCACGAAGGAATTTTCAATAAAACAAGGTAAAAAACTATTATTTCTCTGCTGAGAAAAAATATATTTCATAGCTGACGTTATATCAGAAGTGTTCCTGAGCAATCAGAGAGCAGAAGGCGGAGTTTTGAACGATGTCGACTGACGTCGTCATTCAAAATGGCTGCCGCCACGAACGAATTTTCATCAAAACAAGGTAAAAAACTATTATTTCTCTGCTGAGAAAAAATATATTTCATAGCTGACGTTATATCAGAAGTGTTCCTGAGCTTAACAGTTCCTAAATCAATTCACGAAATGGTCAAATCTGCTGGATATTAAATAGTTTCGGTTTGATATTTTCCAAACAGCCTCGGGTGCGCTACGAAAATAAATGATAAAAAATCGAATTTTATCTCAAATGTTTCATCTAGGCCAACAGTCAGTAAATTAAAGACATATAATTACACACTGGTGGCAGAAAAAATATCCACCGAGTGGTTTCTGAGCAATTTATCTGATAGCCTGGACCTCGCCAGGCTAAACTAACAAAACTCTGCCTCCTGTTCTCTGATTGGTCCATTCAAAAATCTCCAGGAGAAATCGTTGTCTATGGCAGAGATGCCAGACCCTAGTCCAAAGCGAAGTGAAGGACAAGGGTCTGGTTTAAACCAGGCTAGTCTGTCATTACCCTTGATCTTTTTCTCATAGCCTTCCGGCTGTTCCATGTAGATCTCTTTGTCTATTGGTACGTGAAGGTAGGCTGTTTTCACGTCCATTTGATGAAGGATGAGGTTCTCCTGAGCAGCCTTTTGCATAAGAACTCTCACACTTGTCATTTCAGCTGTGGGTGAGAATGTCTCCTCATAGTCAATTCCTTGTTTTTGACTATATCCTTTGGCCACAAATCTCGCTTTGAATTTGTCTGCTCCATCACTGTCCGTTTTGAGTGCGTAGACCCATTTTCCCCCCACTGTCTGTTTACCTGGTGGCAGGTGTGTGACTCTGAATGTCTCATTCTCCTCTATTGATTTCATTTCTTCATCCATAGCTTTCTTCCACAGTTTAGCCTTGGGTGATGTCATGGCTTCCTGGTATGTTGAAGGAATGTCACATACTGCTTTGTAACAAGAGTCTATGCATATTTGCAGTTTGTCCTCTGCATCATCTGTTTCAAAGTCCTCTAAGTATGTCGGTTTCTTCTTTGTTCTTGAAGGATTCCTTCTCACTGTTGTTTTGGTGTTTTCATCTGCTTGTGTGCTTTCACTCTTTTCTTGTGAAATGTCCACCTCAGTATGTATTTCAATACCAACATCATTTTCAACACCATTTTTAACATCATATTCAACATCATTTTCAACATCATTTTTATCGCTATTTTGGATGTTTACGTTAGAGTCATAGTACTCTATCTGAATTTCTGAGGTTTGAGTTTGTTTCTCATGAGCTGTTTTGACTTGGAATTTTACCAATCTGTATTTTGCAACTTTCTCAGTTTCTGGATAATAGACCAGATAAGCTGGGCTGTTTTTATCGTATCCAACAAAAATACCTTGCTCACATCTAGGATCTAATTTTCCTTTGTCCTGCTTGTAAGGAAAACATGTTGACCCAAACTTTTGTAGTTTTGACACATTAGGTGGGTTACCTGTGAGTAGTTCATATGGAGTTTTCTTTGTGCTTCTGCTGTAGCACCTGTTCCTGACGTAGGCGGCAGTCTGTACTGCATAGTTCCATAATTTTACAGGTAAGTTGCTTTCAATCAACATACATCTACTCATGTCAAAAAGAGTTCTCCATCCTCTTTCGGCTGTGCCGTTCTGGTGAGGAGAGTACGGCGCTGAGGTCTCATGTCTAATTTTATTCTTAATTAGCAGTGTCTTAAAATCTCTGCTTGTAAATTCAGTGCCGTTATCTGAACGAATGCATCTGATTTCACCATAAGGTGATGAATCTGCAATAAATCTTTCTGTGGCTTGTACCACGTCACTCTTACTCTTAAGAAAATACACAAATATTGTGCCTGAGTAGTCATCTGTGAAAGTTTGTGCATATTTATGCCCTTCTAGACTTGTGTTTTTCATTGGACCATTTAAATCGGTATGTACCATTTCTAAAGGTGACTTTGCTTTTCTGTCAGCTTCCCTGTTTCTGTTCTGTACAAATTTCCCTTGAGTACATACTTCACACAGTTTTTCAGGTTTTGTCACGTTACCTTTGATTTCCATACCTTTTACAACATTTTGAAGTTTTCTTACATCTTCATAGTTACAATGACCTAGTATTTCGTGCCAGGTTTGCATATCATGACATATTTTACATTGATCACTGCTCATTTCAACAGTTGGCAGATAAAAGAGATTTTCACTTTCATAAAAGTCTAACCTGCTGTTATCTTTTGCGATCATGTGACTGTTTCCTTTCTTGAATGTGATGATCGCACCTCCGTTTGTTGCTCTTGCCACTGAGAAGATGTCGTGGGGATAAGAAGGCATGTAGAGTGCATCCCTCAGCTGCGCTCGATGGTGATGTCCTCTGTTGTCCTGTAGATGGATTATGGCTGTTCCTCTTTTCTGCGCCATTCCTGCACATCTGGTTCCGTCGGCTAATTCCACAGTGTGTGAGTTGGGCTGGAAAGTTTCATCAAAATCTTTAAACTTTCTGATGTCATTCACTATGTGGGAAGTTGCTCCGGCGTCCACCATGATGCCCTTTAAGTTGACGTCTGTTTGATCCTTACTTCGTTTAAGCTCTGCTTTGTAAAGCTGATCTTGTCCTCTTTGTGGATCTTCTGAAACTCGCCTGACTCCATCTTGATTCCCCTTCTTCTTGCACAGTGTTTCTTTGTGTGTGTTACTCTTACAGTAGTTGCACCACACTCTCTTTAAACATGTTCTGGCTTTGTGCCCTTTAATTCCACACTTGTAACATATTACATCTGCTTCTTCTTCATTTTTCTTGTTAGAAAAATGTCTGTTATGTCTTGTGTAGGTTTTCATTACATTGTCAGAAGACTCTCTTGTTTTCATCTGTTCAGTCTCTTCGTAGACTCTCAGTTTTCTCTTAAAGTCTGTAAATGTAATGTTTTCTTCATCTTGACTAATGTGGACAGCAAGCGGTTTGAAGGATTCTGGTAGTCCATTTAATGCCATGGCCACTAACAGTCCATCACTCATGCTTTCACCAGCATTTCTTAAAGCTGTGATGAGGTTTTCAGCTCTTATAATAAACTCTGTAACACTCTCGGTGTCCGCCATTTTAAGCTTCGTCAACGATGTGTACAGGTTTATTATTCTTGGTTTGCTTTTCCCTGAATAATGTTCTCTCAAAATTTTCAGGGCTTTCCTCCCATCATCATCCGCTTCGTGCCTTATCAGCGAGAGACTTTTATCATCCAGCAGTTTAACTAGCTCCGCATAACAGTCCTCATTTTTCCGTCTGTCTTCAGCTAGTTCTGCTGCGTCATCTGTGTCTGGTTCGACCAGAATAGTTTCTTTCAACTTTAGCGTGCGCAAGTTGGCAAGAAATCTTGTCTCCCATAAATCATATTTCTCTTCACATCCATCAAAAAGAAGTGGAGATACGGATATATTCGCTCCTCTGTTCGCCATAGCTTCGTGGCGTTAGCTTGCTTAGCTTCGTGTCGTTAGCTTGCTTGCTAGTTAGCTCTTTGTCTTCGTCATGCGCTCATTCGCGCGCAAACTTCTGTCGCGTTACTTCGTCGCGTTCTTCAAGCTTATTTTACTCATTTCCATCTCACCTGGGTCTTGAGATGTCTGGGCTCCATAACCTGTTAAGGGATGCGAGTTGTTCGCAGCGCTTCTGGCGTCCCAGGGATGGAAAATAAGCAGGATGCTCGGTTCTTTCTTTAGGCAGAACACGCCATATTTATTCACACGAAGACCACTACTCGTACACTAACAGAAGAAGAAAAAGGTGGGGAAGTCCCTCACGGAGGAAACCGGAAATAGAATTCCTGCTCTTCACAATAAGAGCATAAGAGCGTAATTTAATATAGCTCAACACTAACACAGTTTTTAAAGATGGAGTGAGTGGAATTGTCTCCCTCCTCCATGCAGGCTCCATTTCCATAAAGGGAGCTAGCTCTCTTTATGTGAAAGGGAGACAATTAAACTCACTCCTTCATCTTTAAAAACTGTTAGGATAGGCTAAGTGCTTGGTGACTGTACAGTACTGTACATGTATTCATTTCTAAAAAAAAATAAAATGGCGATCCTACTTACGAATTTTTGACATACGAGCGCCCCCTAGGGACGGAACTCGCTCATAAGTCGGGGACTACCTGTACTTTTGAGACGCCTCAGGCTCTGAAACAGTGAAGCCACTGCCACGAAGATCTACAGATCCAATGTAACGCCTTTATTTTTATAATTTAATGTGTGGATTTATGCACAGGGTCTTGATTGCAACAATTTAATGTATTTAAAGGTATGGTATGCGATTTTTGAACACTCTGGGACTTAGAAATATTTTCAGCGCAGAAAAGCATTCTGCTACCTCCCCTCAGAGCTATATATGGCTCTGAGGGGAGGGAGCAGAATGCCACAGTCCGTGCTCTGCTGAACTTGGGATCTGCTCCGCCCCTGCTGCTGTCTGCTCAGAGCCGCTGCGATATTCTGTGTTTATGTTAATAAAACCTTCTAATAAAATAAAATAAAACCATGGAGCGCTAGTCCTACAACACAAAATCCAGCAGAAATCATCAGAGGTTCACGAAGCAACGTTTGGACATGATTTAATTCGCTCGTGATTTCATCATGTCTGTCAGCGCTGGTCTGGAATGTCTGGAATGCTCCGCCCCCAGTACATGTCCTGTCTCTGCGCTGCGAAGTTCTGTGTTTATATGATAATATAACTGTTTAAAAAATATAATAAAACCATGAATCACTCATCCAACAACACAAAAACCAGAAGAAATCAGCAGAGGTTCACGAAGCAACGTTGGACATGTTTTAATTCGCTCGTGAGTCGTGACAAATCCATTTCCTCATTCCTGTCAGTGAAGGATGAAGCGATCACTTGACTTTTGGCAAAAAAACTAAATAAAAGTCCAGCTCTGGGATAAAGAAGGGATATTTAATACATTTTGTGTCACATACAAAACAGTCCTGCATCGCTTTGCAATCCTTTGAATGAGAACGAGCCGTGGATGTCCCTTCTGTCCTTGTGGGGATGTGTTCTGCCCGATGCACACATCCCCACAAGGACAGAAGGGAAGGAAAAGGAACAGAAACACATCAAAACATCTCTGCAAACATGTGGATATCCCAACTGGGCGTTTGTCAAGTCAGCAAGGAAATCTGTTAAACACAATAATGAACAGAAAAAGTCTAACAGACGGAAAAACATTGTCATTCCTTATGTTGCTGGAGTCTCAGAGAATTTCAGAAGGATTTTCAACAAACACAACATCCCAGTACACTTCAAACCCAGCCGGACTCTCAGACAGAGGCTGGTGCATCCGAAGGACAGAACCCCCACACACAAACAGAGTGGGGTGGTTTATGCAGTCCAGTGCAGCGAAGTCTGCTCAGACCGTTACATCGGAGAAACGAAACAACCTATCCACAAAAGAATGTCTCAACATAGGAGAGCAACCTCCTCTGGACAAAATTCAGCCGTTCACCTCCACCTCACGGACAAGGGACACTCCTTTGAGGACCAGAATGTTCAAATTTTGGACCGAGAACACAGATGGTTTGAGAGGGGGGTAAAGGAAGCTGTGTATGTTAAGAGAGAAAAACCTTCTCTTAACAGAGGAGGAGGTCTGAGATTTCAACTGTCTAAGACCTATAACTCAGTTTTGGATTTGATTCCGAAACGTTTTACACCGGATGGGAGCAGGGATGCCTTGTCTGTAAATTAGACTAACAAAGTTCTCTGAGTAGCCTCTGTTGTTGTTTGGGAGGTGTTGTTTGTCAATTTACATACAGTTTTGTGTCTTCTAACAGAGACCTCAAGGGAACCTCCTACTGTTAGGTGTGATCTTTCAATTTACATGTATGTGTTACAAACCCCCTTTTGTTAAGCTGGGATGTGTCGTTTTGTCAATTTAAATAGAATGGGCATGTTAGTTAATTTGTGGTGTTATTTCAGTTTCCAATTTCATATGTTGGTGCGTGACTTGTAAGCCTGTATAAAACTTCTCGTTCTCACAGCTTCCATTCAGAATTGAAAAAGACTTCTGGACAGAAGTCGAAACGTTTTCTGCAACAAATAAAGTCCAGTTGATCCTGTATTGAACGCCTTTTTTGATTTCATCATGTCCTGGACGACTGAGAATCTTCACCAGCATCCCTCCCTTTTGGTTCCTACCTGGAACCACACAAAAGTAACAACAATTAACAGTCTATGTACAGACATAATATCAGACGCTGATCAATACAAAGTATTCATCAAGCCACATGTGTCATAAAATGTTTTAACACGTGGCCATCATAACAGCTGAAAATAATGCAAGTGCTGTTTTTGTGGGGGATAAACCCCTTTTATTTTGAGCAAGCAAAAAATAATGATAAAAATAATAAAAGATACGAATAAACCACAAATCAAAGAAAGTCCATCTAAATTTCAACACCGAAGTGTGAAAAAAAGAAGCAAAACAAAATCATGATGCAGGTTCTACACTACCAATTTTTTGCTGGTCAGCTCAAAAGAAGTGTAAGCGGGCTTGTCATTATCAGTGGAGTCAGAGTGATGAGAAGTTTGTAACATGGCGTAGGTTTCAGTTAGATGTTCAGGGGACAAGGCTGTTGAAATCAAGTGTGTGGACAAGGAACGGATACACGGAATGTAACAACAGCCACAAGTCACTAAGATAGCCAAACAAACACCTATGGAGATTATTAAGGACATAATGATACCTTTCCACCTACCAAATGTCTTATTGAACCAATCAGAGATGGGATTGTCATTTCTGAAGTATCCTGTATTTCTTTAGACCAGGGGTGCCCAACCTTTTTTTAACTAAGGGCTACTTTTGAAGTCGGCGGTTTGCCGAGAGCTACTCGTCCAGTCTCCGTATCAAAAAACAAATTTTCATCTCTCTACTCCTCACTTCTTTAAAGTAAATAAAACAGAACGTAATGTGTTGCTAGTTTTATTTAATTAAAGTATTTTATCAAAGTAAAAGAACACAATATTTGAAAAGCACACCATATTTTTTTAAAGAAACGAATAAACAACTGAAAACTCCCTCATTTACACTAACTATTTACAAAAAGTGACTTACAAAGGTGCAGACTTACAAATCTCCAACAACTATTTCAAACATCAATAAAACCTAAATATCAAAACTAGGCAGCTGCTCTGTGCAGCAGGATGGTGTGTCATCTGGTGCAAGCTGTATAAAATAAATGTGTCTCTACCTTAGTGGGACTTCTGACACTGAGAGGAGGAGGCCAGTGTCTCATAAGCGGGGCAGTATGAGGTGGTTGCGAGGCGCAGGCAGGTCTCCAGATGATCATCAGTCATTGTGGATCTGTTTTTGGACTTGATGATTTTCATGTGTGAAAAAGCAGACTCACACAGGTAGGTAGATCCAAAAAGTGCTGTTAAGTTCAAAGCACATCTTCGGATGTTAGGATACTTTTCTTCTGACAGCAGACTCCAGAACTCTCCATCCACGCCAGGTGATGCTCTGGATTTGATCCCAATGTCATTTTGCAGAGTCAACACCTCATTTTCAACACCAGAGATGTCCAGCTGAAACACAGACACCAATTTGGACACAATGTCATCCACATCAACATTTCCAAAAGGATAACACATGTAGCTGGTAACAGGCTACTCATCAAACTGAAGAGAGAAACACTCACGTTGTTCCACGTCCTTTTTTAGCTGCTCCTCCACATCAACAGCCATTCCCTCACATGGCCGTGTCACTGTTTGTCTGGACAACTGCACGTCTTTAATAGCAGCTACGATCTCACTTTTATTTTTTAAATCATGAAAAGGCGCATCTGCAGCCTCAATAAACGCTTCTTTCATAACTTCTCCATCACTGAAAGACTTCTTATGTTGAGCCAGGATGCAGCTAACACGGTAGGAAGCTATCTTTACCTTTTGTGCTGGGCCGAGTGAAGACCGATTGCTGGGCTGCGAGCTTGTTTTTATTTATTGAATTACAGATGAGGCAAATAGACTTCGAATTAGAATAAACAAAAAAAATCCTCCTCCCATTCTGTGTGAAAATAATAAGTTTTCGTTTGCTTGTTCGCTAGTTTTGCATCCATGTTTACTTCGCACCGATAGCTCCACTGCTGTCTTAAAGTCTCGTGAGTCACCGCACCCAAAACTCACGAGACTATGTCTGTGAGCATACAAGATGGGGAGGGCTGAGGAAAGCGTTGCTGCGCATTGGAATATTGTCACTCCTCCCACCCCCCACCTCCACCACTTCTGCCGGAGTTAGAATGAAGCTTAGCAGCGAACATGTCACCTCCACCACTTCTGCCGGAGTTAGAATGAAGCTTAGCAGCGGACATTTCACCTTGTTAACAGCTGACAGCCGGCTCGTCAGCTGTTAGACAGGTTGCGCTTCGCGGGCGACTGGGAACCAGCTGGTGGGCGACCGGTCGCCCGCGAGCGACTGGTTGGGCACACCTGCTTTAGACAAATCTTTCAGGCCCTTTAGAGCTCTGGCAACTTTTCCGTCTGGAGCTGCTATGTTAGGAATAAAAGTACAACATTGTTCACCAATCATGGAACAAACACCTCCCTTTTCAGCGAGGATCATATCTTAACGCCATTCGGTTCTGGATGGCCATCTTTGATGTGGGACGCAGCTGGTCAGACAGACTTTCGATTGCGTCGTGAGTGAAGTTAGTTAGACGTAGGACGTTGTAATGAAAAAAATTTATTCTGGCCACATTTTTTGTTAGTTGTTACAGGAAAAATAGCTCCTATGATAGGCAAGTTTTCAAAGCCTGCAGTGACGGGATCAGCTAATTTAAACTCGTCTGGGACTCCTTGTGGAACGTTGATTGCATTAATATAAGTTTTAGAGTCAGCATAAGGATCGAAAGATATTTCTCGCTTCCGTCTGATACTTTGTGGAATGTATTGGTGGCCCTATGAGCGTGAGTGGGGCTGCCAAACAAACTAGTGCACAAAGTCCAATTGTTTTTTTCAGGGATTTTAACAGATAAGCTCTGACCTTCGCAACAATAATATAATCCTTCTCTGGCCCAAGTACCTATACGTTTGTTTTGTTCAATAGTAGTATCTACGTTCTCAGTAATGTTGCACCAATCGTGGTTGATCTCCCCATAATTAACCTTTGGGTCTGTTGTTGTGAATTTAAAACAATGGTAACCTTTAACAATGCGATTAGGGTGTGAGTGGCTCTGTTGTTGAGGAGTCTGCATTCATTAAGAACATCTGTTAAAAAACAAACAAAAAAAACAAGATGAGATATACAAACTAAAGCATACACAGTGATTTCATAACAGCTGACTGGAATGATGATGTTTTGCTGAGAGTAAAATTGATCCTCTCACCAAACAATGTTGAGTCAGAAAAAGTCTTAGATCAACAAAGAAGAACCAATCCAGAGGACCTGACTAAACCTTGTTAGATTCATCTACCTGGATTACTGAGCATGTGTCTGATCCTCACCGTTAAACTGTTTGTAAGCTTCTTCAATAATGGCATTGTTGGACCTCTTGATCTCCCAGTAACTATCTTCCAACCACGGCTTACTAGTCGGGGTGTTCCACGAGCTGTCCATTCTTGTACGAACCAGCTGGTCATTCAGAGAAACAAACGTCAACATGCATAAAAATAATTAAATACACATTGAGTCACGCCAGGATGAATACAACTGACTCACTCATGGACGAGTTTGTCAGTGGGATTTTGTATTTTTATATTGATTTGACAAAACGTGTGACAAAACATACCTTTAATAGTTTCATCAATGTCTTTGCATAGCTGGTACAAATCACTTCCTCTCCCTACAATTCTTTCTCCTGTAATTAAAAACAAATCAGATGCAGTCAGTGCATTAAACATGACTAATTATTAACAATGGTAATGGTTCATGTCCTCATTAATAGATAAAATAATTTATTTTACCATCCAACACTTTGATGCAGGGGAACATCTCAAGCACTGCAGTTCTGTAGGAAGAGTTCCTGCACACTGATGAAAACAAAAGCCACTGTAAGATAATTTTTTTTAAGGTGCCTTATTTTATGAAATGCAAAATTACTAAAGTTACCGGAGTTGCTGTAATTGTGTGTGTTGTCTTTCAGACGGATATTTTCCAGTTTTCTCAGAGGAACAAGGCAATGTAGGTTCTCGATACTGTTGAACAGAACATGAGCAAAGCACATTTACCGGGTGTGCACTGGTTCCCTGCTTTGAGTTGAAGATTATTTTAAACTTATTTTAAACATTTTAAAAAGCCAAATACTGACTGACTGCATACTATATCACTGAACATTAAATAAATTGGAGCAAAATGACTTATCACAGTCTAAACAATACCTAAATTACGTTTTAAGTTGTTTTAAGAAAACTGATTTATGATACATTAACAATTTAAGACATATACACTCTCGATTTCTTTGGTAGTTAAAGATATATATCTTACCTCGAAATGACATTACCAGCAACATTAAGGCTCTGTAAATTTTCACAGCTGCGAAGAGGCTCTGGAGAAGAAAAAAAAACTATTTATTCATTGATCAGTTCACTAATTTAGTTCTTGATAACTGAAAGGAAGAAAACTTACCTAAACTGGAGATTTTATTTGCAGACACATTTAGCACAGAAAGAAGCCGAAGACTTGCAAGAGGAGCTAAATGTGTGATGTTATTCCCAGATAGGTCCAGCCTCTCCAAATGTATACATTCTCCAATGCATCCAAGGTCATGTATACCTAAAAACATACAGCATAAACCTAAATAAACATAAAACAATAACGGCACTAATCAATAGTAAAAATGTTTTTGTCTTACCAAGACCTCTCAGTTTGAGGAACAATATAGATTCCAAATCAAATTCTCCAGTACGCAACTTGAGCAGCACCGCTGTTACCTTCTCACAGTCTGCATCTGGAAGAATCAGAGTGGAAAGAAAGGACAAGCACTTCTTCTAATCTGTAGCACAAACACAAAGCTTCAACTTGTGAGTCAGCGCCGCAAAGGCAGAGTAAATGCTGGAAGCACAATTTGTTCTGTTAATAGCAGAGAAAAGTGAAGCAGCCGTGCTCCTGACGGATCATCTCTGTCAGCCTCAGACAAGAGGCTCACAGACAAGACAGATGTGCTGCTGTGTACACTGATGTGTGTAATCTGTGTAAACAAACTGTGAAATAATGGGCAGATATAATAAGATTTCATCTTCTTTCTGCTCCCTTCATTTTATCCTACTTGTATTCTTGTATCTGATGAAACTGTCTTGTATTGTACTTTTAAAATGAATGAATAAACATCAATCAATCAATCAATCAATCTTATATTAGCATGCATGCATGAATAACAGCTGAGGGAGGCGGGACTGACTTTGGCAGTGTCAAGAGATGCATGGGCTGTTTTCACTGTCTTAACAAGATGCAATGATGTTAAACAAATACATTCACTTAGTTAAATAAATTAGGACTGGGGTCTCCAACACTACTAGAATGTGTCTAAGTGGGGAACAAATGAGAACCAAAAATACACACACACACACCCATTATAGTATATATATATATATATATATATATATATATATATATATATATATATATATATATATATATATATATATATATATATATATATATATATATATATATATATATATATATATATATATATATATATATATATATATATATATATATATATATATATATATATATATATATATATATATATATATATATATATATATATATATATATATATATATATATATATATATATATATATATATATATATATATATATATATATATATATATATATATATATATATATATATATACATATATATATATATATATACACATATATATATATATATATATATATATATATATATATATATATATATATATATATATATATATATATATATATATATATACATATATATATATATATATATATATATATACATATACATATATACATATATATATATATTCCTTTGGGAGATGATGTGAAGTTTCTTCACGGTCAGTTAACATTAGTATCACATTATGTTAGCTTGTTAGCAATGAGTTTCTTTCCCATGGCAACAGCAAATGTGTGAATTCATGTGTAAAGTACATTCGGATGAAATGGGTGGGTTCTGTGATAAATGAGTGTGGTGACCCCCTCTACGCCTCTGCCCCATGTGATGATGACACAGACGAGAATTAAACAGGCTGTTAGCTTTAGCTGCTGCTAGTAGCTAGCACAGCAACAAGCTAGCCCTCAGAACTCACCCTGCTGGTCCTTTTCTCGTTTACTCTTGTTGTGAAATAAAATATACTTTTGTCTTCGTGTTTTCATTCCTCTCAAAACGCAAGTCTGCAAGCTGAAACAAGCAATGGTATTTCTTGTTTACAAGACAGAAGCTTACTGGCAGTTAGGGAGGGGCAACAGTCTCTAAGCAGAACTCCTCTTATCAGTTGAGAGCAGGCAACGCCCAAATAAGAGTACAAAAGCATGAGTTTTCCTCCATGCAGACAACGCAGAAGCAAGCCCACGGGGAAAACAACTCATCAGGTTGTATGCTATGTCTCCATTGGAATGCGCATTCAATGTTCTTATTTCTCTATCTCTCTCTCTCACTCTCTGCCTACTTATTTGTGATAATATATAATGGCTTTTTGAAACAGAACAAATGTATTCTGTGACTTTTAAACTTGTGATTAATTAAAACTGGTTTTGGAACTTTAAGTGTGCGTTTGTCGTGTTTTCAACGTATCTCTCCTTCTTTGATCCAAAGTGAAACCAAACAACGAACTTGGGGCGAATAAGAAAAGCAACGCCAACAAATTTGGAGGTCCTACTGAGATGGTTGCATGCTGACAGGAAGGGATAGCGCGAGCCCAGAACACTGACCAGTGACCGGTCACCTCTACTAAAAAGGTAAGCAGATTCCTGTTTAAACGAAATCTGTGAATGGAATTTTTATAGGCAAAATTGATTCAGTGTGTTGGACTCCAGTAAAAATGGAAATAAGACGAGTAAGTATCTGTATACGTAAAGTAAAATAATAATACCCAAGTCCCAGGTAAAACACGCAGTGGTCGAGCCTCCCAGGAGCCGACGGGCTTCTGGAACAGAGGGGTCGGGGTTCTAGGATAAATAAATAATTTATCCGCCGCCGTCCCTGTAACTCTGAGACTAAGTTAAACTGTAAACTTGTTAGGTTGGTGGCTAACGTAAAACAGTGACAATTTAGACTTACTTATAATTTGACACTAAATAAGTAAGTGCGGGACTGGGTGAGAGTTTGAAGTAAACGCGCTGACCTGTACTGATAAAATAATCCGATAGAGTTCCAAACCTAGATCAGTTAAATAAAACAAAACAAAATTAGTCACATAATACTAAATCTTTTTCATGTTATAAAATAATAAGGTTTCTGGCACTGTGAGGAGTCAACACACGATCATACCAATCTTATTTTACACTCAAAAGGTTTAAAAAAATAATTTAATAATAAAATTAATATATTTTATTGCTGAAGTTTTTCTGGCGTCAGAGTCTCGCATGCCTGTTGGAGTTGGTCTGTCTTATATGTTGTCTGTCCTGTTGAATCATAAGGCCAGCGTGAGCTGGTCTGTCTTATATGTTGTCTGTCCTGTTGAAACATTAGGCCAACGTGAGTGTGTGAGAAATAAAAAGAAGAAAAAAGTTCCGGAGTGGTACACGGGAAAAAGATTCAGGACGGGTTGGCTCGCCGTAAGGAACGCTCAGTCTGTCTTGACACTTCCTGTGTGGGAGGCATCCGTGTATTCACTGAGTCTTGGTTCCTGTGACAATAAAGATTAATAGGCTGTGTGGTGTATGCGTGCTTGACTGTGAGAATGAACAAAGACATAAAAACTGAAATGGAGGGCAACTTTAGCCAGAAGTGCGAGAGCGCATCATTTAAACCCATAGAAGAACAAATAAAAATTGTAAAACAAGCGATAACCATGTCAGTGCAGGACAAAAAACAGGAAAAACAGCTCTTAAAGAAAGTAGAAGAAATAAATGACAAAACGGGCGAAAGTAACGTGGTGAGTTTAATTTGGGAAAAAATAAGGAAGTGTAAGGAGGAAGTAGAAGAATTTCAGAAACAAAAGAAGGAAGCCAACGCCCTACAAAAGGGGAAATATAGAAAATTGTTGACTGTATCATACAGCAGTTGCAAAGAGTGGTTTAATCTGGTTCTGATAGCACAGGGGGTGTTTCATTTACTGACTATGGAGAAGAGTGAGAAAACAGGAAGTCTTGAGCCTCCACCCTATTCTCATAGCAGCATCTCATCAGCACCACCGGCAAAAAGCATGTACCCAATATACCATGTAGAAGGGGACGTAGTAAAGATAGAGGAAGCTCCTCCCACCTTGGAGCGAGAGAATTTCATGACATCAGAGAATCTGGTTACTAGGGATGAGGTGGGATCAGTGAGCGCATCAGATTTCAGAGATTTCATAAAAATACTCGGGCCCCAAAAGGTAGCTGCCAGCTCCATAACACCACCAACGTCACAGGCGGCGTTTTACCATCCGGGTGCACCAGGGCGCCTCTCGCTCACCTCAAGTGAGACATCAGGGCAAGGATATGTTCCCCTTGACGCCCCCGGATGGGGAAACAGGCCTGAATTAACTGACAGAATGCTAAGTCTGACACCCCACAACACAGCAAGACCCAGGAATCCCTCCTTGGCCGAAGTCCCTCTTCGGATCACTTCAGATGTTATAACATCTCTTCCTCTTCCATCCAATCGGATGGAAACAACCAGTACACCACTTACCCTCTACACCACCACACCCAGTACACCACTTCCTGTGACAGCATACCCAAGTACATCCAGTCTTATGGAGCACGAGGAGACGCAAGGGTTTGACAATTGTCCTCTTTCCAACAGCAGCTATCCCTTGCTCCTAGCAGGTACACAAGTCAGGCACAAACCTTTTGCTTTGGGAGACATTCAGGCCTTGGTGGAGAAATTGCCCCCGCTAACAGAAGGGGGCAGCAAGTGGTTGAACGCAGTAGACAGCCTCACTAAGGGGATCACATTGGTAGGGGATGTGAGAGCTTTGTTGGGAAGATGTGTAACATCCACCAGGATGGATGAATTGGAACGGGCAGCAGGCTGGAATCGCGCAGTTCTAGACTCAGAACCCATGACAAATCACTTACAAAGATTTGCAGGAGCCCTTAGAGAGGCTTACCCACTCCCAGAGGGTTCAGGGGTGCCTAAGTTTCATTGGAAACCTGGACAGAACCCAACAGTTTATCTAGATCAGTGTAAGCAAGAATGGCATGATAGAACTCACTGCCACGGACAAGGTGCGGGACAGAGGTATTTCTTTAGACAAGCTATCCTTGATGGTGTTCCAGCAGCTGTCAGTAAAGCAATGAAAACAAATCCTGACCTTCCCACTGCAGACGCAGAGAAATGGGAACGTCACCTCATTCACCATCTGCAGGAAGCTGCAGATGAGGAAGTGAAAAGCTCAGCTGATCTAAAAGATATGCAAACACAGCTGCTGAAATTACAACTAAAGCAAGTTAGAGATGTGGTGCAATCAAAGAAAGAGTCCAAACAGATGGTTGCTGGGAAGGAAGGTATGATTACCACCCCACAGCAGTACACAACACCCCAACCATATTATGATACGTCATCTCAGGGTCCGGTTAGGGGACAGTGGAGGAGAGGAGGAAGGGCTCGGGGTAGAGGCTATGGTCGAGGTAACCTGCAAGGAAACAGGGCACAAGGTGTCTGTTACTTCTGTCAGAAACCTGGACACTGGGCGCGTGACTGTTTTCATAAATAAGCACAGTCACAGAGGGAAGGGCACCTCCACTCAGCTCCCAACTCACACATGGCTCCAGCTGGCCAGCACCCAACTCTACAAAGAGAGTGGACCCCAGGCTCAGGGTCCAACACTTCCTACCAGCAATGACACACTCCACAGAGAAACCAGTCCATAGGGGGAGGTGCAGACCCTATGATACGGATGAGAGTCGTGAACAAGGACTTGTCCTTCTTAGTGGAGACAGATGCCACATACTCCACGTTGAATGACCTGGACTTTTCTGGACACGCCACATCTGACACTGTGTCAGTGGTAGGCTTCTCTGAGGTGCAACAAAAACTGCATTTAACTGAACCTCTCCTAATCACAGCAGGACCGCAGTCTTTGACTCATCCTTTTGTTCTGTCCAAGGATGTACCGGTAAACCTGCTGGGTAGAGACTTGTTGAAAAAGATGGGGGCGACCATTTTGTGCGAACCAACTGGGCTGAAGGTCACTCTGCCCAATGGGACTTGTTGGACTTGCTCACAATCCTCTTCCTCCCCAGCCTCACAATGTCTACTTAAACCAACGCAGGAGGAGGTCGCTGACATCTACTGGGCCTTGATACGCCCTGAAACCACACAGCAACTTGGCATCTACTCTGCGTACCTGTCTTGGAAGCCTTGGCTTGATGCCCTGCGACCCTATGTTCCACCTCCAGATCCTTTACATCTGACACTCTTTTATGACCGTGACTCTGATGACTGTTTTAGAGAGCATTTTGCCTCTACTTTGCAAGATACTGAGTGGCTTTTGACCTCAGATAAGATCATTGTAGGACCCCAGGGGGTGGCTTCACATGTCACCCTATCACCATCTCAACTTGAATGGTATAGGATGTCATCTGAAGCAGCATCACATGTCTCACTTGCTCTCTCGCCTTCACACCAAGCTAAGGATTTAGGGCCAATGGTAAAGACAGTCATGGACGCCCTTGATTGGTGTCCCACACAGCTTCCATCAGTTGCTTTTT